>JAASFL010000729.1:0-13873 GCA_023333735.1 Globisporangium takayamanum
GAACAAAGGAAGAGCAGCTAAGCGGAGACACGAGTGCAGAGTGACGAAGATGGATGGATGGATGGACAGCACTGCTGCTGCTGCGATGACCAAGTCTCAAGGCGTCGCTTTCATCGCTTCAGGTCATGCGCAACGTCTCAAATTCATCTATCCATCCATCCATCCCATCCATCCCCTTCAAACGAGCGCAAGAGTGAGGTCTGTCAGTATCGTACGTCGGCTCACGGTCTTCGTTCGTTCACACAGGGCGATGCATCTGGCGATCTCTGTCTGTCTGTCTGTCTGTATGTCTGTCTGGTGGGGCTGGTGGCTGGTCCTAATACTGTGCGTCGTCGGACGTCTCCGAGTCTTCGCGCGGTCGCTTGCCGCGCGGACTCCGCACGTCTGCACCTGCTGCGGCCAGTGGCGACACGCCGTACACGCGCTGCGCGTACGACGCTTTCATGCCGGCCATGCAGCGCTTCAGTGCGATCTTGTGGTCGACGATCGGGAACGGGTAGTCTTTCCCAATGAGGCACCCGGCCGCGCGCTGGACTGTCATCGGCGCTTTCCACGGCTCGTAGATGTACTTGACTGGCATCTTCTTGAGCTGCGGGATGTACTTGCGAATAAACTTGCCTTCGGGGTCCCACTTTTTTCCAAACGTCGACGGCGAGTAGACGCGAAAGTACGCCGAGAAGAACGCGCTGCTGCTGAGCCAGAGCCAGTTGCCTGCGTTGATGCACCAGTCGTGGTCAATGAGGCGCTCCTGGAAGACTTCGAGGCCGCGGACCCACGAGATGTAGAGGTCGCCGCGCGTAAGGAAACAGGCGACCGAGTGGCGCGCCAAGTGGTGCATCCAGCCCTCTTGCTTGAGCTGGAGCATGATCGCGTCGATCCACGGATACCCAGTCTGCCCTTCTTTCCACGCTTCAAACTGCGTCCGCGCGAGCTTGTCGTCGTCCGTCATCTCAGCTTCCGAGGCTGGGATCGTGTGCCAGCGCCAGTCGATCTGGAGACACACTGGATTCTCCTCCATCTTGTCAAAGCATGGATTTGCGCGGCCGCTGCAGTGGAAGAACTCGCGCCAGAGCAGCTGGCCGTCGAGACTCACAGGCGGCGCAGACGACGCTTTCTTGTGTCGCTCTTGGATCTCACGCACGCGGTGGTAGAACGTCCGCGGACTCAAGCACCCAAAGTACAGATACGGACTTAAGGACGTCGTGGACGACGACGGCCGCGTCTCGGCGGGCGACGTCTTGGGCTTTTCAAACTTCACGACGCGGCCTTCGTTCTTGCAGTACTCGTTCAGGATCGTCAGCGCGATCGCTTCGCCCCCGTAGATGAACGAGTGCTGCTCGATCTGGTCGTAGCCAAACTCCGTGACCTCTGGGATCGTAAACTGCTGCTCGGGACCACCGAGGACGCTCAGTTCCTTGCGAACGTCCGCGTCAGTGCGCTCAGGCGCGCTCCAGTAGTCGACGACTTGCTGGTACAGTTCACTCGGGAGGAACTCGGGCTTTGGGAGCGTCTCTGGTGTCTCCAGCGGCCGTGGCGGTGTTGGGAACGTCGCAATGGCTTTCAAGAACGACGTGTACGTCTTTGGCGCGCGGCCGTAGTTCCGATCAATGACCGCTTGGAGGTCGTACAGCGTACAGCCGCTCGTGGTCTCCACGACAACGTTGTGGCTCTCAGCGACGGCGCGCACGCGGTCGTCGCGGGCGATCGCAAACGGCTCATTCACGTTGTCAAAGAAGAGATGCGTGATGCCCCACGCAGGGATCACGCGCGCCAGCACGTCGACCGAGTCGCCGCGCGCAATGAGAAGCCGCGAGTCGCGCGCTGCGAGTGCGTCAGAGAGACCGGAGACGCTCTCGATCATGAACTGGAACCGGTTCACGCCGCAGAGCATGATCTTCGGTCGGTGCATGATGTAGAGCGGGATGAGCGTCATGTTCTGCGCACTGCAGCGCTGCAGCGCCGCGTGCAATGCCAAGTTGTCGTGGATGCGCAAGTCGCGGCGGAACCACAAGAGTGCGCGGAGTGGACGCGTCGGCGGTGCGCCAGCGCTAGCTGCTGTTGCTGCTGCACTTGAAGCACGCGCTGCTGTGTGCGTCGCAGTGGCCTTCGGCGACATCGCGCTCGAGGCTTTTGTCTCTTCGTCTGTGTCTGCAGTCGCGAGACGCGCGAGTGAGTGTTCGTGCGCGAGCAACTGGAGCTCGGCGTGGTGCTGGTCCTCCTCGGCTTCCAGGGCCGCAGCGATTGCAGCGTGCGTGGCTTCGATGTCGGCGTCGAGCGCAACGAGCGAGTCGCTTTCTGTCCCGTGCGCTGCATCGCTAGCTGCTGCTGCCGCAACAGTCGCTGCTAGTGTCGTCGTCGTCGTGGCGCCGAGCAGCCGCAAGAGCTCGTCCGCGTCCGGGTCGTCCATCGCAACGAATTCATTGTGGTTCGTGAAGCAGTCATTTCACGTGGTGCGTACATTCGCAAAAGTACGATGCTCGCGCGTACATCCGTAATGTGTTGCTTGTTGGGAGCGAACACTGTATCGATCCATCCAATCGCAGTCGATTCACTACAATATTTTCAATGCAAACAATCGAATCCATTGAATCGAGACGTATTGTTCCACTGTTCGTCCCGTTTTGAGCAACATAGTGCGAATGTACGCAAAGACGAAGCCCAACGAATTCGAGGGCATCTTGGCTCACTTGCGATCTACTAGTATCGCGACGTCTTGGCGTCTTGTCCGTGTGCTTGAGCTTTGGTTCGGCCCACATCGCTCGCAATAGCACTCGCTCTCTGGCTGTATGTATGTTCTCGCTCTTCATGCGTGCGTTCTCGCGCTTCCTTTTGCTCTGCGGCATCCTCTGCCAAGACAGGCGACCAGCGAAGCTCAAGCTAGTCTTTGGCTAGTCTCAGACCTCCAAGCGAATCCAACTCTCAAGCGTACTAGTACACTCGCTGCTCCTCTCGCTACACTTGCTCAGGCATTCAGCTGACCAGCAACTCTCGCGGCGGTTCTCCGACCTCTCACTCACTCACTCACTCACTACAACCAACCACGCTCCTAGCTCATCATCAGCGAATTCGAGGCTGACGATCCGCTTGACCGAACGACACCGAACTCGCGCGCGTCGTGCGAACACCTAGGAAGTCTCGACAACTGGACCAGAACGTCAGTCGGATCTCTCTCTTGATCTTGCCAACTCGAATAACTTAAGACACTTTGCTAGCGTTAGTCTATGCCGCTCTCTCTTCTCTTGGATGAACACACACATCATGTCACTTCATCCGTGCGCATGTGTGCGCTTCCCCAGCAGTTGGTGCTGCTGCGGCGGTGCGTGCCCCGACATCGCCGACGCACTTGGCGCTCCACTCCTGGGCATCACCGGCGACTTGCTCCGTGACCGACCACTGCTGCTCACACTACTGCTGCTACTACTAGTGTCGACGCGGCGCTCAGCGTCGGCGCTGCTGCTGCTGTTATGAGCACGTCCGACGCCTTCGACGCAGCGCTTGGACGCAACCGTGTGGTCCACGATCGGGAACGGGTAGTCCTTGCCGATGAGGCACCCGGCTGTGCGCTGAACACTCAGCGGCGCTTTCCACGGCTCAAAGATGTACCGCGCCGGCATCTTCCGGAGCGCTGGGACGTACTTGCGAATGAACTTGCCTTGCGGGTCCCACTGCTGGATGAACATCGACGGCGAGTGCACGGCGTTGTAGTCTGAGAAGAAACAGCTGGAGCTCACCCAGAGCCAGTTGCCAATGTTCAGTGGCCAGTCCAAGTCAATGAGCTTCTCTTGGAAGAAGTACGCGCCGCGGAGCCACGAGATGTAGAGGTCGCCGCGCGTGAGGAAGCACGCAACTGCGTGGCGCGCGACGTGGTGTGCCCAGCCCTCTTGCTCGATCTGCCGCATGACAGCGTCGATCCACGGGTAGCCCGTGCGGCCAGTCATCCAGCTCTGGAGCTGCTCCATCGCAGCTTTGGTCTCGTCGCTCCAGACTGCGTCAGGCGGCGGCACTTGCTGAAGCTTCCAGTTGATCTGCTTGCAGAGCGGATTGAGCTCCTGCGAGTCGTAGTGCGGCACGCCGACGCAGTAGCAGTAGAAGAACTCGCGCCACATGAGCTGACCGTCGAGCGTCACGGGTGCTGGACCTTCCAGACCTGGGAACTTGAGCTGAATGAGCATGACGCGGTACAGGAACTCGCGCGGACTCACGCACCCGAACGCCACGTACGCACTCAGCGCAGTCGTCGACGGCTTCTCAATGCACGCTGGCGACGTCTTGGGCTTCTGGAACAGCCCCACGCGCTCTTCGTTTGCGCAAAAGTCGGCGAGCATCGCGAGACCGACCGTCTCGCCGCCGTACAGGAACGAGTGCACAGCTGGCGCAGTGTGGCCAAACGCTTCGAGTCCTGGGATCGCAAATGGATCCGAGCGCTGGCCGGCGATCACCGATCCACTGAACGCCAAGTACGTGCGGCAGTACACGTCGAGCGTTGCGTAGAGCTGGTCTTTCGAGAGCGACCAGCCAGGGACGAACTCGGGCGTTGGCGTCGGCAAGCTCGGCTGCGGCAGCGCGTCGACGAGCTTGAGGAATTGCGCAAACTCAGTCGGCGGCTCACCGCCGTTCAGCGCAATGACAGCGCGCGGGTCAAACAGCGTCTGGCCATGGCACGACGCGACGCGGACGCCAAAGTGCGCAGCGATCGCGCGCACGTCGTTGTCTTGCTTCACGCCGAATGCCATCACAGCTTCTTCAAAGACGAGGTCTGTGATGCCCCAGGCTGGGAAGACGACTTTGAAGACCTCGGACGCTTCGCCGCGGAGCACAACGAGTCCCGACTGGCGCTGCTCGAGGCTCTGCGACAGATCGAGGACGCACTCGAGGAGGAACTGGAACCGCACGGCGCCGCACCGTTTCTTCACTGGCCGGTGGATGATGTAGATCGGAATGATCTCCGCGTCGTCCAGCGCTGTCATTGCGTGCTGCAGTGCGAGGTTGTCGTGCAGTCGCAAGTCGCGGCGGAACCACACAAGTGTCCGTCGCCGCATCACTGGGGATGGCGGTGCTGGACTCGCTTCAGAGTGCTGTGTGTCAGTGGCATGAGATGACGGCTTGAGTCGGAACGGCGAGTCAGTTGGTAGTGCGTCGTTGTCACTCGCATCGCCAGTCGGTAATAAGTCGTCGTCGAACGGCAGCGGGTACATGTCGTCGACGTCCATGGCGCTCGACAGTGCGGCGTCGTCGAGGTACTCGAGTGCACTCGGGCTCCATATCGATGGGTTGTCGTCGACTGCCATGCCGCCCATGCTCTCGTCTGTGAACACTGGCGCAGGTAGCAGAGATACTGGTGAGACAGCAACGTGCTGGTGCTGCTGTTGGTACTGTGGCGGTGCAAGAGTGTCTGCTGCCGCTGCTGCTGTGCTGCTGCTCGGTGCGACTGCAACTGCGCTTGGCGCTGATGTGCCGAGTGCGGAGGATGCTGTCAAGTGACTCGATGCAGTGCGGTGCAATGGCAGCAGACGGCTCCAACACGGTCGACTCCGGGTCATGGAGGGCGCCACCACCGCGCGTGCTCGTGCTTATGCAGCTGTGCGCACGACCGACGACCAAGCACAGCGCGTGAGCGGGCGGTTCCAGGCGCTTGCCGTCGCTGCTGCTGCTGTTGATGTACTTGCCCGAGTCGTCGCAGGGCGTCGCAGGGCGTCGCGTGCCGTCGTCGTCGTTGTCGTCGTGGCGGCAGCAAGCGGCGCGCAGAAGAAGCACTGAGAAGGTCGGTCAGATGGCTCCGATCGATCTGCTCGCGTCGTGCCGGAATTCAGTCGAGTTCGGTCGCCATCAAAACCCTTGACACTCGACATACAAACTACAAGTAGTTTGCAATCCCATTCGTCGTCTCCGCTGACAACCAAGTGGCTCACTCTCGAGCTGCTGCTGCTGCTGTTTGACAAGCGTGCTCTCGTGCACGTGATTGCTCTTGCGCGCTGAGAGTGCTAGTCGATAATGCCTCATATGTACGCACTAGCGCCGGCGTCGCTAGATATGCGCAGCAGTGTGCTCGAGCAGATCGCTATAGTGCGTGCGAGGCACTGGAGGACGTCGTGTAACGCAAGTGCGCACCAAGATGGTAGTCAGTGCGACGACGATCGAGACACGCATCTCGGTAGTACGAATGCGTAAGCGCGTGCACTGGAGCACCACGACGCAGTGCATCCATCCACCCATTGATCTTGACCTGCGAGTCGGTCGTAACGGAGACGCTCGTACTACGAGCGACTTGTTCACACAGGGGCGTATCGGAGACCGTCACGACGGTCTCGATTGCATGAAGAGACCGACAAACTGTGCGAATGGGCTCGATGCAATGCGAAGACGACTGCGCACGACGTCCAGAGCAGATACACTTTGACGTACTTGGTGAGCGTATTGAGGAGCAGCGTCGCGAGCAGTCGGTGCTTGTCGAACGTCAAGTACGATGCTTCAGCAAAGAACTGCGTGAGCGTCCCCCACGCTGCGCGCTGCCAGCGGTGCACGCGCTTCATGAGGTGGTACATCTTCTTTGCGACTGCTTGGAGTGTCGTCCCAGCTCCGCCTTGAGTCCCTGACGATGGCGCTGATAGCTGCAGCAGTGCGAGCATCTTGTCGATTGGAACGGGCTGCGCTGTGAGGAACTGCCGCGCAAAGAACTTGAGCGCGCTCTCTGTCTCGCTCGCAGCGAGACACGCGCGGATCTGCTCGCCTTCTGCCGTTTGCTCTGTTCGAGCGCTTGGTGTGTGCTTGCTGCTGCTGCTCTCTGTCGCTACAGCAGCACCAGTTGCGGTCGTACCAGTCCGTCGACGCGCCGGCGCGAGCTTAATGAAGTACGCGAGTCGCGCCATGAGGTCGTCGGCTTCATCGAGCAAACACGGGAGCTCGTCGAGCAGCGACGACGCCATGGCTAATGAGCGAGAGAGACTGGCACTGAAAGACGAGAAGAGCGGAAGTGAAGAGGCGAGAGCGAGTGAAGCGGCGCGGCGATTCTGTCCAAGTTTGTGCCAAGTTCGGACATCATTCATCACAGTACGATGGTTGCTGCGAGCTCGAGTACACGACGCGAGAGCGAACTGCCGCGGCAAAATGGTGTCGCTGCGAACCACGGACTCCATGAGCAAAAAGTGAGCGCAGCGTTCCGCGGACAACAGCTCACGGCCGTGCCGTCCGACCTGCTCACGCTCAAGAACCTCGTGCGCATCGACTTGTCGCGGAACCAGATCGCGCGCTTCCCTGGCGCGCTCGTCGCCGCCGAGGTGCTGCGACTCGAAGTCTTGTTGCCCCAAGACAACTTGCTCTACGTGCTCGAAGACGTCCTCGCGCTCGCATCAGCGCCGCGGCTGTGTGAGCTCAATCTGTTGAACAACCCACTGCGGCTTCAGAACAACCGCGTGTACCTCCTCGAAGCGCTCTTGAGCCAGCCCGGGAGCGACGAGAGCTTGCTCGTCATGGCGCACAAAGACGAACAGCTCAAGCGCCACGGCGATGACAGCCGTGCTGGTGCACGCAACGTAGCATCGTCATCGTCAGTGCGGTCGCTGCATCGAGGACCGTCACACCACTGTCGTCGCCACTCGGCGATCGCGATGACGTACCGGAAGAAGCTGCTGCGCAAGCACGGGTTCCCGATGCTCATGAAACTTAACGACGCCTGGATCACGGATCGCGAGATCAAATACGTCGAAGACGAGTGTGGCCATGCGATCGAGTACTTCACACCTCGTGCGAGTGCGCTGCACCTTCATCGCCACGCGTCCACAAGCAACTCGCTCGCGACTACTACATCGCCACAAGCTGATCACGATCTGTCACGCGCGACACACAAGATCGAATCGACCAAGGCAAAGGCAACGCATCGACCAGGGTTAGCTGCGTCCGAGGCACTCGCAGTAGGTCGCACGGACCATCGCCGCTTTGACGGCAGCCGCATGACGATCAAGCAGATGGTATCAGTTCGTATCTTCACTCGCTACTGTGTTGGCGTTAGAGCAGCAGCTCACTCACGTACGCGTTGCTTGCTTGATGTGCTGTGTCTGGTGTGTGTCGTCATCTCTGACGGAGCAGCTCCGAAACGAAGCGCGATCAGCGGCGATCCCAGTCGCGCGCGTGATCCAGCGCTTCTGCATCGACGCCGATACGGGCGACGAAGTGGCAGAGCTCGAGAGCGAAGGCGCGCAAGACTGTACATGGCCGCACGCGAGAGCGAGCAGCGGCGGTTCGCTCGCCTCCATCGCCTATCCGAGCAGAGTGGCGACAGTGACGAGCAGCGCCTCTACCTCAACGGATGGGCACGAGAAGAGCGAGCTCAGCGACCGAGCCGAGGAGCAAGCGATCATCCATCGTCTGCTCCAGAGCAGCAGCAGCGACAGTCGCGATCGTAACCTACTGCGTTCTACGTCTGCTGCTTCAGTCCGGCAAGTGTCAGAGGCATCAGCGTGTGACGACACTCAAAGCAGCAGCCGCGCGATTGACTCTGTCGTAGATAGCGAGATCGATGACGACGAGCTCGTTGAGCCGTGGAACTACCCGATCAGTACGTTCGATGCGCTCGGGAGCGAGGACCGGCAGTACGTGCGCGCGCGGAGCAAGCAGAGCGGCTCGACGCTTGAGCGCGACGACCACTTCTTCGCCTCGAGCATCTTCCTCGATTGCGTCGCACAAGCCGAGCGCTCGCGACGCCTCACTGTGCGCGCCGTTGACTTGCTCAGTCAGCAGCATCCGCAGCAGCCAGGCTCGCGCCTCGAGACCTCGCAGTCGACTCCAGCGCTGCCAACATGCACGGCTGCGGCGACGCTCGTCGACAGCATGAACGCTAAATTCTCCAAACACCTTGACCAAGCGACGTACGAGGTACGTGTGTCTGTGCGTGGTCTTGTGCTTGTGCGAGGACCGAGGGCAACGACCTCACGCGCTTGGCGTGTGCTACGTGCGCGTGATAGAAAGTCCTTGCGTTCCAGGAGAAGCACCTCTCGGTCGACTCGCTCAACATCCAAGCAGGTCAGTGGACACCGCAGCTCGTGCGCTGTCCAGTGTCGTCTAGCTGGCTGACGGACTGAGTGTCTCGCCATCTCTCGCTCTCGCGTCTGATCGCCATTCACATAGCGGTGGGCGACTACTACCAAAGCGAGCACATGCTCCAGAAGCAGCGAGCGAACCAGCTCCTGAGCGCAGCGCAAGCAACGACAGCGTCGGCTGATTGCCACGTCCTGTCGTCTACGACAGCTAACACAGCTGCCGCTGCTGCGACAGAAGCGAGCATCGAAGACTCGCTCAGCAAACTCAAGCTCCGAAACGCAGTCGACCTCGCCAACACACTCATGGACCCAAAGCAGCAGAAGCGCATGCTTCAGACGCTCATTGACGCCGACGCGCAGGTGATTGAAGAAGAGCGCGCCGCGCAGGAGCAGACCGCGCACACGTTTCGTCTTGCGCTCATCCACGCGCGGCGCTTCACGCCGAGCGACGCAAAGCAGATCGACGCGCTCGTGCGCAACGTCACCAACACGTCTGCGTCGCCGTGGCAGCGGCGCAGCTGGAAAGCCGTCGAAGTGCAGCGCGCACGCGCGCTCGAGGCAACCAAGACAGCGTCGAGCGCAATGGCGACGGCATCACCGTCTTCTGCGCTGCCAGCACACGCTGCCAGTTGTACGAACGGCACGAGCGCGTCAGCTCGCGCGCTCCAGTTCCGCAGCATCGAGACAGTCGAGCGCGCAGCGCAAGACCTTCTCGCAGGCGTCAACTCGCATGACCTGCTCGTGCGGTGCTCCGAGATCCGACCGCACGCGGACAAGCACGTAAAGGCGCTGGCGCAGCACCGCGATCAGTTCCTCGGCGACGAAGCTGCGTGGGAGCGCATGCGGCAGGACCCAACGAACGTCGTGCGACGCCATCTCAAGCGCCGGCTCTACCAGCACGCACAAGAAGTCCAAATCGGCAGCACACATGTAGTCTACTCGTCGCTCTTTCACTAGCACTGGTTGTCAGTGGCACTACCTACTTTGCCTGCGTCTGTCCTAGCGGTCTGACGTGTTTGTCGCTCGGCTTCTTGCTGCGCTTGAGCGTCTGGCCACTCGCGTCTTTCGCATCCGACGCGAGCGACAGACTCGGGAGCTCACGCAACGATAGTGCCTTTGCACTTAGCGACATGGTACTGCTACTGCTGCTATTGGCACCAGTGCTCGCTGATGGCCGTGGCGAGAACGACAAGTACGCGAGCTCGTCCATCGGTGCGGCAGTCTCTGCTGCTGCTGCTGTCGCTTGCGCACGACTCGAGGAGGCGTGCGTTGCGTCACTAACCAAGTCGATGCTCTGCTCTTCTTCTCCGTCTCGATCGTCGTCATCGTCTGCAACGAGGCGCTTGCTCGCTGCTTTCTTGAACGGGTTCCGGAACTTTGGCTGCGCTGGCGACTGCTTGTCTTGCGGACTCGACGCACTTGGCTTGCTCCCAGTCGGTGACTGCTGCGACGATGTCGCTTTCTCAGGCGACGACGACGATGAGAGCGACATGGAGCTCGGGAGCTTCATCGACTTGCGCTCTGGTAGCGCCGACGCCTTTGCTGATGGCGATGGGGAGAGTGATGCGCTCGGTGTGTACGTTGACCCGCGAATCGTCTCTGCATCGGGAGGATCGAGCTTGAACGGCGCAACAAACGCGTCCAGGTCTTGTGCAGACGCTGTAGTGCGCAATGACGAGCGACTCACAGCAAGAGATCGTCGGTAGTTGCTTGACGAGTCACCGCGCGGTGCGTCGTCACCTACAGGCTCTTTGCTGCCGAGGATCGGATCAAACTTGAGCGCTGCGTGCGACGCGCTGCTGCTGCTAAAGCTGATAGGCAGCAGCTTGCTGCCATTGCCACTGCTGCTGCTGCTCGTATGCGTCGGAGACGACGCGTTCGAGTGGATAGGACTGTGCTTTGGTGATGGCGACGACGACGACATTCCTCCAAGTGCGTACGACGGCGACGGCTTTTGCGGCAAACCAAGCTGGAACTTCTTGGGCGATCGACTGCTGCTGCTGCTGTTGGCTTTGGCGTGAGCGCTATCGTCACCGTCGTTGTCGTCGTCGTCTATCGGGATGACTTCGTTCAAACCGATCGCGAGCGACGCCATGAGGAACCCCTTCTTCTTTGCCTCTGGCGATGGCGACGCTGATGGCAGCGAGATGCCTGTGCTGCTGCTATTGCTAGGAGACGCTGCGCTCAGTGCACTCACTGGCGCAGACGACGCGAGATCAAAAGTGATCTCAGGCAGTCGACGGCTCGGTGACGTTGACAGTGGCGACAAGTGCGACACAGCAGACATTGTCGTTGCTGGTGTCGACAGTGTCGCGCGGTAGTTGCTCGAGCGCATCGACAGCGGTCGTGCACCAGCAGTTGACGTGTGGAGCATTGAGCTGTGCGGTCCGCTGTCCAAGTCGTCTGCGTCAGCGCTGTCGCTGCACTTGCTCTCGTCCGAGGCGGCAGTGATGAAGCGCATGAGGCTCTTGGCGTCCAAGTCCTCGTCCTCTGCTGCTGTCGCCATCGCGCACGGACAGCTAAAGGCGCGTGGACGTGTGTATGAGAGAGCGAGCTGCTAAGGAGCGGAGCAAGCGGAAGGGAAGCAAGCGAGCAAGTGCTCTTGAGCCAAACGCGGACGGATCGGTTTTAAAAGAGTATCTATTTTCATCCAGTGTCCATTTAATGTGGACAAAGTCACAAACTCCCTCGCTCGAGTGACAGACTGACTGACTACTCGAGTGCCTGGTAGCTGCTGTGGACGCCTTTGCCGATTGACGCCGTGCGTGGCAAGCGCGGGTTGCCGCCAAACAGAGGCTTCAAGTACGTCTCGTCAAGGTCGACCCAGAGGTCGTGAACGCTCTGACTCCCAGGCGGCGTGTCGACGCCAGCGTCGCCTGCGTTGTAGCTGCTGGTACTGAGCAGTGGGAACTGTTCGCTCGTGCTGCGAGTGTCGTCATGTCCGCTCGCTTCAGCAGCCATCCTGCTGCTTGTATCGTCCTGACGATCGCTCAGTCCGAGCCACGAGAGCAAGGGACTCGTGCCCATGCCAAAGAACACCGTCGTGAAGAGCACGGTGAAGAGCGTCGCGCTCTTGAGCATCGCTGCGTGCTCAGGGTCCGCGGTCTCGACGTTGAGCACGAGCGCAAACGCAATCGCGCCACGAAGACCGGAGAACCAGATCACACACATGTACGCGAGTGGGATCTGCTGCCGCGCACTCCGCCCAACGTTCGCGAGCGCACAGAGCGGGAACGTATTGAGCGCACGCGCGACGAGACACACGACGAAGCTCGCGACGATGAAGCGCCAGTCCCAGCGCAGCGAGTCGCGAAAGGCAAAGACGCTGATGCCCAAGTACAAGTAGATGAAGTTCTCAGCGAGGAACGCAAGCGTCGCGAGCAAGTGCGTGAACGTCGCTGCGCTCGCGCTCGAGAGGCTGTACATGTGGTAGTGTCGGATAAAAACGCCACTGAAGAACACGGCGAGGAGACCGCTGAGACCGCACACGTCTGCGGTCACGTAGCTCGCGTACGACGACAGCAGGACGATCGCGATCTCGTACGTCGGGTGGTCTTTCAGCGCAGCGTCAGCGTGCCGCAGCATGTACGCTGACGAGTAGCAGATCGCACCGGCGAGCGCAACGGACCCGACGCCAATGCAGACGAACTGCAGGATCATCGACGTTGCAGTCGCGACGCTCACGTCCGCGTTCCCGCGCTCAACGAACGCTCGAAAGAGCGTGAAGACGACGATCGCGACGGCGTCGTTGAGCACGCTCTCGCCAAAGACGAGGTTGAACAGAAGCGACGGCGCGCGGCACTTTTTGAACACTAGGAGCGTCGCGACGGGGTCAATGGCCGAGATGAGCGAGCCGTAAAGAAACGCCTCGGCTCCTGTGAGCTCGGTGATGAGTCCCATGCGGCCGAGCCAGATGAGCCCGCCGCCCGTGGCAAACGTCGCAATGAGCGTCCCGACGATTGCGAGCAGGAGGATCGCAAAGAAGTTGGAGAAGAAGCCTTTGCGCTGCGTGTTGAAGCCAGCTTCGAGGATGATCGGTGGCAAGAGCCCAAAGAAGAGCACTTCAGGGTCTAGTCCAGCGCTGTGCACGCGCTGAGGTCGTGATAGCGAACGACTGTGTGAGTGCGACTGTGTGACAGAGCACGCAGGAGACAGCAAGAGGACGAGCAGTGCGAATGTGGGTGCGTACCGCTTGCGATGTGATTGAGAGCACGCCGCCGCACTGATGACAGGCAGACATTCGCAGATGTGTGGTGTCAGGCTCAGCATGCGATACAAGCAAGTCACACACAGATGATCGGCAGTGAAGGATACGCACCACGAGTCCAAAGAAGATCGCCCACGCAGACGTCGAGAGCAGCGGCGCGCGCTTCTGCAGATCGATGCGGTACGCGACGTGGACGAGTAGGAGCTGCGTGACCGCGCACACGAGCAGCTCAACGCCCGTCCAGCGCTTCTGCTCGTCTGGCGTCTCGACTCTCGCAGCGACTGCAGCTTCAGCAAGCGCTGTCATCGTTAGTGGTGGTAGTAGCAGTCGCGGTCTTGCTGCGCTTGTCGGTGATGAAGGCGCGTCCGTGATTGAGGGAGAGAATGGCGAACCGGGGTCGCGGGGTGCCCCAGTGGTTTAAAGCCCCGGCGATTCCACAGAGATATTGTCTTGCAAGAGTTCGAGTCCCGCCTCGGTCGTTTTCCGGCCCGGCACCGCTCAATTCTGCTGATCCGACGATACTAGCGCGTTTCCCTACAACAGACATAGGACGCACCGTCTTGAGTCGCTCTCGCCTTGAGACAAGACAATCTTTCTCCCTGGCCAAAAAGATTAGACACAACCAACACTCATC
>JAASFL010000730.1:0-13863 GCA_023333735.1 Globisporangium takayamanum
CCACAGCGCACTCGACGGAGACTTGCGCCACTCTGCAGTAGCGCTCAGGTCGTCGATGATCGGCTGCTTCGCTCTTCGTGACAGCGGCCGCGACGCTGGAAACACGAGCTGTCGGTGACGCAGCGAGAGGTACACGAACTGACAGATGCGCGCCAAGTAGAACGCTGCGACGAGACTGTAGAGCGCAAGCATCGGCGGGTAGTTCTTCACTGGCATGACATGGAACGTGTCCGCGTAGAACGCAAACGCGGGCACGAACGACACGACGACGTACGCGCCAATGGTGCCGACGAGGTACAGCTCGACTGCCACGTACAGTGTCAAGAGACTGAGCCAAACGAGCCGATACGTTGGCGGCGACAGGTCCCAGAAGACCTCAGGCTCACTTGCTGCGACTGCGTGCGCCGGCTGCACTGACGGCACCACGGCTGGTCGCACTTGCACGACGTTCATGACGCACAGATCGTATCGGCGACGCTGTGTCTTGCGCACTCTTTGCCACTGGTGTTGCAGTGACGTTGCGGCTCACACGTGAGCAAGACCGATTATAGCAGTAAGGCGGTCAAGGTAAGGCTCTAGACGGCTAAGGCTGCTTAGGCTGCTTTGACAGAGATGACGAAGTGGAGTATCACCTCGTGGACGACCGTGGGACTCTCCAGGTGACAGACATTCGACCAACAAATGGACTTTGATTCATTCAGACACAACGAACGAGCGGCTCCATGGACTACGCTGTCGCGGTCGCGACGTCACTAGTGCCAGCGTCCACACTGCATTTCAAAAACTGCTTCCTACGCCCAAGAGTGGTGCGAACGCCTAAGCAATCGTTCTCGCTTGCGTGGAGAGAACACACAAGTCGTCCACTCGCTCAGTCTGTGTCTTCAGCGCCCTTCGCTCAGACGCTCTTGCACAGCCGACTCGACCGCAGTGCACCTCGTGTCGGCGCTTCAGACATTGGTCATTCAGCGCCACATGTGGGCTCTGGCGCCATCCATTCGCAGTCTGCGGGCTTCCCATTCGACTCTCGAGAGCACTGGACACGCATGTTCAGAGGACTTGACCTCACAAGAGCCGATAGAGCGGTCCAACGCACGCGCTCTCCCACCGGAGCATTGCAATGAACAGATCTTTCGCAGACGACCGCGCGTAGCTCTCGGTGCCGTTGCCAGCGAGGCCGCCGAACGTCGCTTTGCAGCCGCGCGACGCAAACGCGCGGTCGCCACTTGCACTCGCGACAACGTGGCGCTCGAGGATCATGCCGTAGAACAGGTTCACGTACGAAAACTTGGCGCCGAGGTGCCGCGCCAGCAGCGCGGCGTCAGTCGGTAAGAGCGAGCGCTGGGCGATCACGTACCCCTGTGGCGTTTTGACGCGCATGAGCAAGTACACGGTGCAGTAGTTCGTCTCGTCGCCTGGGAAGAACAGGTTCCGCGCACACACGAGCGTACTGTTATTCACGACGCGCAGGACTTTCATCAAGTGGTTCTGCGGCATCGTCGCGTTCACTGTGTGGCTCTGGCTCTGGACAAACCACGTCTTGTCGGCCACAGTCTCGACGTCTTCATTCACAAAGTCCTTGCTCACGACCATGTGGATCCACGGTCCGGCGATCGTCCGGCGCACGCGCCAGCCGAGGATCTCGTGCTCGGCTTCTTCGAGCGACCGCGCGGCTTCGATCTGCTGCACGACTTCGACGACACTGCGGCGAACAAAGTCGTAGATCTCGTCGGTTTGGATCTGCGGCAGCAGCGGCGTCACGCGCGCGGTCCAGGCAAAGTAGTCGTGCTCGTCGCGCGTGTCGTGGCTGCTCAAAGTGGCAGCGTCGTCTGTGCGCTGCTCGGTGATCAGGTCTTGGACCGCGACGAACGCTTGCTCGTACTTGTCGATCTCGCGCTCGAGCCACGCGTTCTCGCGCCGGAACGCGTCTTCGACGATCCGGAGCTGCTCCATCGCCTTCACGAGTGCGGGACCTGCGTGACCGTTAGCCGCTGTCATTGTTGCAAGTGCAGCAGACGTGCTACTGCTTCCATTGGTCTGTACGAGCATCGCGTTCGCTGCGCCACCTGCGACTTGGCGCTCTTGCTGCGCCTTGAGCTCGCGCAAGTGCGTGAGGCGCGCTTCGAGCCCTGGCAGCAGCTTCTTGAGCTCCGAGTACTCGATGCGCTTGCGCTGCCGCACGCGCCGCATCGACTCGCGATTGCGCTTGCGCCGCATCTCGAGTTGCCGCTTCTCTTTCGCCGACAGCGGCGAGCCGGGACCGGCCATGTCGAGTCCGCCAGGACTGCACCCAGCGCCAACGTACGCACTGCTCTCGTCGCTTGATGCAGTGGGCGACCCAGACATGTGCTGCGTACTGCTGCTGCTGTACTTGACGCTCGCAGGCGATGCGTACACGCTGCTTGCTGCATCGCCGTCCGTGTCGTTGTCAAAGTCGGGCTCGCCCCAGTCTGTCGTCATGGCACTCTCGCTGGCTGCTTCGGGCGGTGTGAAGATCTCGAGCAGCAGCTCATCGAGCAGCTGCTGCTGGTCGTCCCACGCGAATCCCTGTCCGCTCGTTGTATTGTGCGTCGGAGGTGGTGGCGGCAGCTCGTGCCGCGACGCAGTCGTTGTTGTGTTCATCATCGTCCGTGGCGATGAACAAGAGAACGAATGCGCGCGAGGCAGCGGAAGAAGAGTGAGAGTGCGCGTTGCTCGTAGCGCACAGGCGCAGGTGTGTGTGTGTCTGTCGTGGCGGCAGCACGAGACGCTTGTAGACGATCAACGGGAGGCGCACGCAGCAGAGCACCAGGCGCTGCTCAGGACCTCGTGAGCTGCTCGCGAGTGGCGGAATGAAATGAAGGGAACGCTGATTATCGATACAAAGTAGTTTTGGGGTTCGGAAACAGAAAAGCCAGCGAGAACTTGATCGACTGGTCAAAATACGAGTGATTTGTATCGAAACCGCGGCATTTGCAGGCGTACATAGAACTACATGCTGGCACAACATCGCTGCTCGAGGTTTCATGGGTAGTGGAGGATCGTGGGAGGGTCGTGGGGCTGCAAGCGTCCGCATAAGCCACATGTCGCTCCGCAGACTCCGCAGTCATGGCCAATAGGACGATAGAGAATATTGAGCGTTAGCACACGGTGAAGGAGGTGACCCAATTTTGTTTGTGTTAGCATTATGTTGACCGCAGTCCAAACCTCGGTTGTCCTTTAGTTTTGCTCCCGCAATGACTAGCTCAGGAGAGCACTGACTAGGGCGCTCACAAGCCCAATACACTAGAGCAGGGAACGGCTCACTATCCTTGCCGCTCCCTCGCTGGTCTTCGCCCAGCCGTTCCGTCCTCCTCCTCCTCTCTGACAGTCATCCGAGCACATACATAGAGAACTCTGCTGTTACTGATGGCGATCACGAAATCCTCTCGGTCACGACATAAGGCACTTCTATCTTTCACTCTCTGTGTCTGTCAGACGCTGCCGCTGCTACACGGCACAAATTTGTCAGGTCGTGGCAGCGCGACAGCAGTGCTCGACGACGTGTAGTAGCGAGCCCATGAAGGGCTCCTCCATGGCTTGACAGGTGTGCTCTCGCCAAAGGCGAGCAAGAGATCGAGCGCGGTGTCATCGACTTGCGAGAGCAGGGCGTCCCCGTGTCCACGCGCGTGCTAAGTCTTCATAGCTACATTGGAGTGATTTTGGAGCTCTTCACATGAACCAGGTCGCAGGGTCAATGATGGTGAGAAAGTCAACGTCCCTTGCCCACAGCTTGTCTGTGACTTCCAACGCTTGGTGCGAGTTGTTGACCTCCACGACCAGCTGCGTCTTCGGCGTTACTCTCTGCAGAAGTCGCTGGTGTTTAAAGTACTAGCCTGCATTGTTCACAAAGCCTAAGCACAGCCACAAAGACAAGCGCCACCGCGCTGAGAAGCGTTCCTCGAGACACTGCATAACAACTCAAGGTGACGAAGCAAGACTTTGCAGACATCGACGTAAGTGCAACATGTCTGCTTCATGTAGGTTTGCGGTTATCGTTTATCGCCTTCTCGTTACGATCCCCCTCCTGCGGCTTTTGAATATTTATAACATGGTTATCCATTGCGTATGCGCAGCGTGTTCCTTAGCCAGGGTCCGATCGTAAAAATTTCCGACAACTACTCAAACACAAGTGCTACCGCAAGCACTGAATCCATAACCGGCGCAGACGATCGTTCAGTGGCTCAATCTACACGACGCGTTCATTCCAACGTATTCAAGGCTTTCGAGATGCAGCAGGATCTTGGTGTGGTACGCCACTGTTACGGAGTGCAAGCGGACTTGCTCCACGCCTCGTACAATTTACCCCATGTCTGACATGCTCTGACGTATGCGGTTGCGTTTCGAGGATAGCGGACCAGTGCTTTAGAGCGTGTGATAGCGCGCAAGCGATGTCAAACAAGGAAAACAATATTATCAGCTATTTTCCTTGTTCTTCCTGCTGACTGGTGCAACAGCACAAACGTCGCTTGGAGCTGGCATGCCTTTGGTCAGCCATCACAAGTGACGAAGAGCGCCAAGACGGATTCCAATCGCTAAGATCAACAGACACTCGACCAGAGAACACATGTTACCGTAAGATTATTTTTTCTATCGGATAGAAGTGGCGTCATGCTTTCTTTACGTTTGCTAGCACACCTGGAGAGCTCCAAAGCCCTCGATGAGTTCGTACAAGTCCTCTTCGAGGACGCGGATGTGGCGCCAGCAGTTCGCAATGGTGTTGCTCGTGACCTCCATGCTTCTTCCGCCCAACGCATGGCGACGAAGACATCGACGTTGATAAGCGCGTCTGTTGCATTCTCTCTCTCGAACATGTCGTCGAAGCAGTCGGCCACGTAGCGGTGCTTGATGCGGTTGACCTTCGCCTTGAACACGCTGATGATCTCCTGTCTTGTGGTTGGAGGCAAGAGGTAATGCTCGGTGGAAGCATACGCAGCTTGACGTGCGAGAGCTTCACTTCGAGTCGATGCGAGCTCACGTTGTCGACAAGGAGCAACACGCGACGGTTCTCTGTGCTCATCTGCTCATTAAAGCTGAGCAACCACCGCTGAAAGACTGTAGTGGCCATATAACCTTTCGCCGTGTTCTCGTACTGAACGCCGAGCTGCTGTGGTGTCTGCCTCTTGAGGCATCGTGGCTACTTCACGGCGCCGGCAAACAAGAGCGGCATCTTCGTCGTTCCGGTGACGTTGCAGCAAACTGCGAACATGAGTCACTTCTTCAGTTGCTTTCGGCCGGCAAATTGACCCGCTGAGATCGTTCGCACTGGAGTTGCGCAGTAGACATACGCGCTTTTGTCCATATTATAGACATTGCTGCGGTCGTAGTCGCGAGTCAGGTCTCGTAGCGACGCTCGTCCTTCGTCAACTGCCACCGCAGACACGAACGACGCCTCTCCATGCAAGCGCTTCGATGTGAGCCGGTGACGACGCTGGAACTTGATCCGCCAGCCGACCGAGAAAACGAAAGCACGAAGCCAATTCGCCTCGTCTGACGCTGCTGTCAAGATAAGCTATCGACGAATCTTGTCGGCTTTCGAGCGCAAAGTGGCTCTTGTGACGACAGGTAGCCTGTGCAGTTCACACTTGCTCACCCAATCAAGCAGCTTTTGCTCCAACACTGCCGAGGTGACGTACAGTCTTGGTGTCTGGGTTGATCACAGCAGTTGTGCTTGGGGAGCGAGAGAGCACGCGGAAGAGCGTCGTGCAAGATGGCACCACTGGAAGGCGAAACGCCGCCGCGCCCACACTGCCAGCTCTTGTTGCGTCAAATCTCGACGCTTTTATGGTGTGCTCGGAGCATGCACTTCTGCTCATGGGTCATGCGCGCACATTTGGTCTTGCTTGTCATTGCTGACCGTCCGTTTTGATACTCAAGCATGCCAAAAGTGAACATCATGTTATGATAATGAAAAATCAAGTGAATTTGAGCTAAATCTGAGCGAGCTCCACCTGAGCACCCGCGCACTCTCGAGCACTCGATGAGCTGTGCCCACTTATGGCGAAGCTCTCGATAGCCATTTGGGGAGTTTGCTCATAGCAATGTCACCAAAGTAAACCATTGTTCTCACACTCGCTGGTGGCTCAGTTTTTCGAATGCCATAGAGCGGCGCGGGCTCTCAGTTCACCAACATCAAGTTGAAATGCATGTCAATGTACGCTTGCTCAACCGAGGATAGCTCAAAGTTCCTGAAGACCGTCCAGTGGGTAGAGTGGAGCTGTCGCAAGTACTGCTCCACAGTCTACTCTCTCGATGTGCTGCTCTAGATCGGCGAAGACTACGCTCGACCTACAGACTCCAGTGCGGCCTCGAACTCGGCGATTGTACGTGCGACTTGGACTGTAGACTACAGGCTGATTTTCACGAGGGCTTGGGTGGATCGTGCCAAAGCGATCTGCGATGTTCAGCGCGTTATAAAACAAACAGAACTTGATGTTCAACTGAACGGCGATGTTTTTCACACACGATCGCGTGGACTTCTGAAGATAACGATCACAGAACGATGCGACGCCGAGCCCGATCCCAGCTCCATGGCAAAACCACCCAAAGTGGACGCCGCGCTCTTTTGGTGCGATCGCAACCGCTAGCGGGACGTTGCTACTGTCCTCATCACGATCGGTCAGCGTCAAACATTTGCCGTCGTAGACGCCCTTCATGTACGTTCTGTCGCGAAAGAGCACAGAAAACAGAGAGTGCTACTGCTGCACAAGCGGGCTGATCGATAGGAACACGCGGTAAAGGCGCCCATGTGAGTCTGCACCGACCACCCGGAGTTTGCGCGCTCGAAAGCCACATGATATGTAAGTCTACCAATAATCGGTATTTATGGTGCTCTTCGTCTTCTTCTTCTTCTTTCCTTGAAAGGATGCGATCGTTGTCATGATTTTCAGCACTTTCAGCACATTCAACGTGAGGTGTCTCGATTTATCTTGAAGAAAGTATGTGAGGTGGGCACTCGCAAATGTGAGGTTTCTCGTTTTTACTTGAGCGCGTGCGTTGGACCGCTCTATCGGCTCTTGTGAGGTCAATTCCTCTGAACATGCGTGTCCAGTGCTCTCGAGAATCGAATGGGAAGCCCGCAGACTGCGAATGGATGGCGCCAGAGCCCACATGTGGCGCTGAATGACCAATGTCCTTTACTTCCGGCGACTAGGATCTGCACGCCACCTCGAGATCTCTGATCTCAATCGATCGAGTCCTTTCGACGTAGAGGACTCAACATCGCTTTCGCCTTGCGACTTGGATCTGTACGTCACGTCTCCTTCATTTCCAAGGACACAAACACAGCAACGCTCTGGGACAAGGAAGACGGCACCCTGTAAGGTCTTCGGTTGTCATCGTCTGTAAGTCCTTGGTGACCACCGACCAGTGCAACGTGTGGCTTGTGAATGCTCGCTCGCCAGTGCTGAAGTGACAAGCCAAGCGGTCAACATACAGTGCGGTTCCTATCCAAGCGTTAACACACAGTCAATCGAGGTGGTGTCCTTGAAAGTTGAGGACTCAGAGTTGCGGCACGTCCTCGACACTTTGTCGCTGCTGGCGCTTGATTACCTTGCGTCTGCGTAATCGAGTGGAGTAGCAGCAGCGGTGACAGTAGTGTGCTGACGAGGATCATGCAGTTCACTTGAAAGCGCGCGTCACTCGATGGAGTCCTTCATAGCAGCGTTGCAAGACAGTCAGAGACATCCCCAGTGTTTCACACGAACTGTGATGTTCGAACGGAAGGTTGCGATCCGATCGCAAGCAAGGCATCTCGCAGTGTCTGGTCTCAACGACGCTGACAGCAAACATCCGCTTGCTGCTCGTATAAGAACTCAGGCAAGTGGATACTTGGTCGAGGGGCCACGTACGTGAAGACTGACTGGTTTTGTGTCTTGTGTGAGCTCGAGACGCAGTCGACTAGATTGCAGCAGCCCGCATTCGTCATGTCTTGACGGGCGGCTCACTTCACTTCGCTCCTCAGCAGCACACAGACTCGACACGACCAAACAACAGCGCGAGCGCAGTCCTCTTGCTCAGCGCCGCTCACGTCCCTGAGCTCACTTTAGTACTCGCAACGAATCGACACACTCACGACAGCCACTCGTGCATCACACGTGCAACCATGCCGTCTTGCAGCGACCGAGACGCGATCACCGACACCACATCGAAAGCGCTCGATGCGCAAGACTTGAGCAACGTCAGAGGCTATGGCGACGATGGCAACAGCAGCAGCAACAGTTCCTACGAACGGGACGACGATGGCGACAGCAGCACTGTCCTCCATGCAGCAGACCTCGTCGACGATCGAACGGACGCCGCTCTCTTTGACGTGACGCAGCTGGAGCGCCTCGACGAACACGAGGATGTGCGCGACAATACGCCGCAGCGGCCGAAACACCGACGAGGTGCTGTCGTCACACCTGCACAGATCGAGATGCGGCGCAGACGCAACCGTGCATCCATGCGGCGCACCAGACAGCGCAAGTTGCTTGCGCTCGACCACTTGCGACAACAGATCGTAGTCTTGGAAAGCCAACTTGCCAATCTGACCGCTGCGTGTGCTCAGGATACCATGGCTAGCACGACCGCTTCCCATGACACTCTAGCACAGTCTTGCCACACTGTACTTGACGTCCAAGAGCTGCTCGACACTATCCAGACGTTCCAGCTCGAGCAAGTGCGTCTGCAGTGTGCGGTCCAGAGCTACGAGATGCTCGCAGTCTCGTTGTTGCAACTCGTCGACGAGCGCCAAGCATCACAAGACGCCACTGCGCGTGCACTCGTCTCCGTCAGCAACAACGACAGGTACAACATCGAGGAAGACACGGACGCCGACGAGACGTTTGCGTGGGTGAACGCTGTGCTACCGCTACTGCCGCCAATCTCGAAAGCTCACGCAAGCGACATTGTGCGTGAGAGCTACCGCGACATTGTGCGCAGCATGGAGATCGCAGACGCCCACGAACAATCGAGAGACCGCGTGCTCGGATGGAGCGACAAGCGCTCCGTGAGTGGGTGCTGGACCGACTTCGCGTTCAGCAAGGACTTTGCGCTCGAAGAAGTCGAGCCGCTGGCGGCGAAGACGTGGACGATCCTCACGCGCACGCACGAGCGCTCGCAGTGCATGCCGAACCAGCAAGTGCGGCTCAGAGTCCTCGAGCGAATCAGCGACGACGTGCTTGTGATGGCAAAGAGCGTGTTCTGCGCTGTTGAGCAGCGTCACTTTTGCTCAGTCTTCGTGGCGCTGCGTGTGCAGACTGCAAACGGCTACGTGATCGGCAGTCGCACACTCTGTCCCCTGCCTCAGCACAAGCATCGCTTTCAGGACGCACTGGGCAAGAAGCGCGCGCACTCGGACGAGTTCGTCGGCATTGAGGTGACTCGACTCGCAAAGGCGCCACCATCAATGACAACAGAGACGACCACGAGTGGCGCGAGCACTCGAGGCTGCAGCGTCAAGTTTGCTGGATGTGTTCGGAGCGAGAGCGAACAGCTGGCGCAGCGCGTGGCAATGAACGCGCTGCTCGCGACGCTGCACTGGGAGAACACATGCGCACGACCACTACGCTACTTGGTGGCCGAGTAAGGAGGCGTTCTATCACAGGTCGCCACTACTACCTCGCATCGCCGAGATCGTTGAGCACGCGCGTCACGATAGACAGAGTCGTAGTACACCAGATCGACTCGGACAAGTCTCGTGCGTTGTTTGCTCGTTGCATGTTGTCGAGAGATGAGGTGGACTGCGGCGAAGTGCGGGATGCCACGCCACTTCGTCCATGTCAGAACCATGAGCGTGTGGGAACGAACGAGGATCAGGATCCACTGAGCGCCGCCTGACCGCGGCGTGGACGAGTGCATGACAAGAGTCACAACGATCTCATTCGCGCTCCCCAGTTAGTGTCATACACGTCTGCTACTGCTCACCTTGAGAGAGTCTTTAGCAAGCCACGTGTGTCATTCGAGTCAACGCAAAGCTGGTCAGCTCTCTTAACTTGCCATCCACTCGCTCGTTTGTGTACCAAGCGCAACCACGCTCCCTCTGTTGCATGAAGCAATCACGCTCGAGTCGGTTATGCATGCATGCATGCATGCGGTTCACGAGCTCCCGCACCTCATGCGAACGTAATGGTTGCGGCGCGCACTCGTCTGTCGAGAGCTGACACCTGCGTGACGCACGACCGCAACCATGTGACTCTCGCCGATGGCTCCACTTTGTCCGTGCATCCTCGTCAAGACGCACAAGTCTGCTGCTGCTCTCGAGAATCCAGCGAGGACGGCTTAGCGCCAAGGTCTCGCCTCGAGTCGATTTGACTTGACTGGATCCGACTCGCTATCCGTCGTGGTGATACCGCTTGCTTGCTCTTGACCGACGACCAACCAACACGGTGGCGCGCTCTCCCCGAGATGAATGCTGACCTCGAAGCCACTTCGGTGATGAGAAGGTGTCAATTTAGAGAGATCCGGGGCAAAGTTGTGGCGCTCAATGACAGGAGCGTCTCGCTGCTGGTAACGCGAATGAAGCGAGGCTCTTGCACTCGACGACATGTGCGCGCGCGTCTACGGTGTGTGTCGCTCACACTCTGAATGCTTGACGCGCTCTGTGTTGACGACGCCTCATGCTATCGCTTGCCCGAGTGTGTGTGTACGAACCGGAGCTGCATGCCAGCGATGCAAGCACGACCACCGACCGCGGCTCTTGTGTGCGCTGCAAACGGATGACTGACCGCTACGTAGGTCTCTTCTTTCGTGCCATCGATGTGTGTGGGTCTGCATGCACGATTGAGAGTGAGCGAGCGCCTCGGTGGTTGTGCCTGCTCGACTCGTTTCGACAGTTGACCCAACGACAACACTGCTGTCATGCATCTCTATCGCGTCCTAGCGATTGCCGAGATTACTCACGAGCGCCGTGCCGGCCACCACAAGCTCCGCATGGCGAGCCAGCTGGCTATCTGTAAGACGTCCGGCTGTCGCGAGTGCTTGCTCTTGGGTCTTATGCTGACGCAAAGCAGTCTTGGGGACAGGTCGCTCGCTCGCTTCCCTGTGTCCTGACCGCCTCTGCTCGGAGCAGCAGACGCCAGTCGACACGTGCTTGCTTCTCAGTGTCCAATTCGCAGCAACTGGGCAACGTCGAGTCGAGTCCGCCTACTCTCTCTTCGCTCTCTATCTCACTTCGCCTCCTTTCCAAAACGAAGTGAGTGTCAAGGACCAGCTAACGCCTCCACTCACAATGCCTCGTGCGCATGCGACGCTCAGGAGCTCGAAGATCTCTGGCACGCGATCGATAGCAGCAGCAGCAGTGACGACGACGACAGATGTCGCGCTATCCAGCCCGTGACTACCGGCATGTCGCCAACCAACAGCTACAGCAGCAGCAACAGTAGCACCGACACAAAGAGCGATTGCAGCAGCCAGCGCGGGTCGCCATCGCCATCACCACCGCCGCCTACGACAACAACAACAGCCACAAAGCGCAAGCCGCGTACGTTCACGCCAGCACAGGTCGACCAGCGCCGCAAGCGCAATCGCGACTCCATGCGGCGCGTGCGGCAGCGCAAGCAGGTCGAAGTCGACCACTTGCGCAAGCAAATGGAGCTGCTGCAGGACAAGCTCGAGGAGCTGCGCACAGTGCGCGAGCAGACAAACGGCGCACCAGCGTCTTCACGTACGATAGCTGGTGAGACTGCGACGTCGGTGCCGACTCGCCCGCAGCGCTCAAACAGCGACGTCCAGGAGCTCCTTGAAGGCATCAAGACGCTCCAGTTCGAGCAACTGTGTCTCCACAGCGCGATCTTGAACCACCAGCAAGTCATAGCGTCACTCGTGCAGATCGTGAACGAGTCCAAGAGCCTCTTGGCCGTTCCGCGCGTGCGCATCTTTGCCGACGACGTGTACGAGCGTCAGGACGAGTTCCAGTGGGTCCACGCCGTGCTGCCGCTCCTGCCGCCGCTGCTCTCGCGCGCGAGTCTCTACACCATTGTGCGCGAGAGCTACCTCGACATTGTCGAGCACATCCGGCGCGCTGACGCCACCGTCGCGCGTGTGAACCACGTGCTCGGGTGGCACGACAAGCGCGTCGTGAGCGCCGATGGCTGGGCGACGTTCCACTTCCGCAAGGACTTTGCGCACGAGCCGATCGACGCGCTCGTGGCCAAGACGTGGACGATCCTCACGCACACGGACCAGACAAATGGGTTCCAGTCCCAGAGTCTGCACCTCAAAGTGCTTGAGAAAGTGAACGACGACACGCTCGTGATGGCGTGCAGTGCGTACGCGCCGCTCGAAGACAAGTACTACAGCTCGATCTACGTTCTCTTGCGCATCCAAACGGACGACGGCGGCTACGTCATTGGCGGCCGCACGATCAGCCCATTGCCCGAGTACGAAGCGCGGTTCCAGGACGCACTCGGTGCTAACCGCGCGTACTCGCACATGTGCTACGGTCTCCAGTTCGCTCGCGCGCACAAGCTAGACAACGACGAGGACGACCGTAGTGACCAGCACAGGCAAGCGACAGTCTCGTCCTCTGGGTGCCACGTCCAGTACGGCGGACGCATTGGCAATGGCAGTACGCTCATGGCGCAGACGTGGGCTATGGACGTATTGCTCGCCGCCTTGCGCTGGGAGAACGCGTGCGTGCGACCGCTCTATCGCTTGACGACGCAGACAGAGATGGCGCGTAGATCCAATCGTAGCAACCACATGTGTTTGCGCTCTCTCTTGCTCATTGACCCGCGTCCATTGAACGTCATGGGCAGCGCTAGAGCTGATTCGCGGTGCTCGGGACTCGATGCGAGAGAGCAGCAGCAGCAGCGAGGGGTTCTAGAAGTCGACGTACACTCTCGTCTGGCTCGGTCTCTTTGCACTCAGTGGCATCGCGTGTCTCGATCTCGTTGGTCTGCGTCTACGCCGCAGTGTTGCTCGTCCCAGCGTTCGCGTACTATGCTGCTGGCGTCTTCAACCTCATCTCAGTCCAGGACTACGCGCTCGTGCTCGCGCTTTACGTACTCAGTGCGCTTGTCTACTGCGCGCGGAACTACCAGTTCCTGTCCCCCTTGCTGCGCCATCGACAGCTCGTGTTCCGAGCATCGTTAGCAGCAGCACCAGCGCTTGCACGACGCACAGCGCAGCTTAGATGACCCAAGCGCTGCAGCTACTACTCCACGAAAGCCAAACGCGAGCGTGTTGCAGCGAGCTCGGCACCACGTCTTCAGTACGCGTGGTATCTGTGGTGTCCGCGGCGTGTACTTTGAGTCGGTCGTGATCGCACGCGAAGTCATCGAAGTCGCGATCCAGACAGCACAGGCGGCGTACGTCTGTAGCCAGCAAAGCACCAAGGTCTCGATCAACGCGACGTTCACGGAGCTGCTCGTCGCGAACTGCTACTCGTCATCGCTTCTGCAAGATCTATCAAGACACGTTTGTCCTCGAAGGGACCCTGGAGCTCCCAGCAATGATGGTCACGCCGTTCGTCGATTTGATCACGAAGCTCTGGCCACGCCGACCTGTCGCCGTCGTCACGTGCGTCGATCAACGACTTCACATCGCCGCTTATAGGCGCAAGCACGAGCGTGCGAGCGACTGTGCAAGTATTTAGCTGGTCCAGTCCTGCGTGCTCGGACGTGTTAGCCGGTGCTAGTACTAGTCCCGCGCGGCTCGACTGCACAGACAAGGATGTACATTGTGTGCTACGGCGTCAAGGCGCACAACTACTACCCACTCGAAGCGGACGACCGATCTTTACCGAACTCGACGCACACCTGGACAACGATATGAGCCACTGGATCGAGGCACCGGCCCCGACCGGTGGACTCGACACGTTCACCTCTTCAGCCCGATCGAAAGACCACGCGATCACTGCGCACCAAC
>JAASFL010000731.1:0-13848 GCA_023333735.1 Globisporangium takayamanum
GATCATGTCTAGCGAAGATATAGGTGGAAGTGCATCGTGAACACGCGCGTTTGTCAACAAGTTCGACATGAAGCTTGCTCTACGTTAACAACGAGCTGTTTCTCTCCAGTCTCCCAGACGATTCAAGCAATCCTAATGCTGTTCATAGTGCATTTGGTTATCAGTTTTCTCACCGCGCGCCATCGGCCTCCCGATGGTAGCAAGCAGAATGGCTCATTGGGAGGAGAGACGGTTGCTGGTCAGGTGTGTGATTGTCCTCTTGGCCAGCTGTGATTGTAAAGGAACATCTCATAGCCTTGAAAAAACAATCAGATTTTTTTGAATCTCTAAAAACGAGGTTTTATGAGGCTTTTCAAAATATTTAAGCTTTTTGATTTTTATGAAACGTTTTGGTTTCAGATCTGATCTGAAAGAAGCGCGCTCTGTCCATTCATTCACACTCCTTTTCAAGCACGCTGCGCTACTGCCACTCACTTTCAAGCAGAGCTGCTGCCACTCACTTGCAAAGCTACGGACTACCCAACATGACCTCGCCCGCTCATCCATCACCAAACAAATGCTGACACGATCAAAAGTGTGCTAAAAGCAGGTATTCAAACACTCAAAGAGGGCAAGAACTGGTGCGAGGTGGCCGTAGCCAACGCTGTCAACAACCACAGAGGAAGACGTACGATTTTGAGATCAGTCAACGCGCCAAAGCAGCGCGGTAGTGTCAAGCCCTTGGCTGTGAAGATGACAGTTGAAGTAATGACGGCGCTCGAGGACGACGTGAACGAAGATTGCCGACTCACGCCTAACGAGATGTGTTACCGACTCGCTGTGGAGTTACCGCCAATGGCAAGAACTTGCACGTGCAAGGAGGTGTGTATGTCGGTCGGGGTGTCGTGTTGCTCCGCGCGCACGAAGCACCATTGAGATGGGCGAGAACGCCCAGCTCATTGCAGGCCTGTTCGCCGCCGCACTGCGCTCGCAATAATGCGCTGAGCTTGAGCACGGTCTCAAGATTGTCATTGCGACTGACAATGCACCTGCCCACAGACTGGTTGAGCACAAGTCGGGAGAGCTGCTTACTGCGGATGCCATTGTCAATGGTGTGCAGCTCACCATTCTACGTTTTTCGGCTTACAGCCCATTTTATATCCAACTGAGGGCTGCTGGAGCACGATATGGGTGCACATGGGATGCGTCATGCAAGCAGGAGTTCCTTGGGCAAGGTGACCTTTTAAGTGTGGTGAGGGAGGACATGCGCCTTGGAGAATTAATTCGACAATAACAGGACACTGATCGCACACGATGATGTGCTTAAGCAGCCGATTAATATAGGCGTGCACGCCGATCTCCGCCTTGGTCGTCTTGGGTCATCTTACTGCCGTTGTTTTCGTCGTTTTTCGTCTTCGTCGTCGTCCCCGCCTTGCGCAGGTCTGCTGCATCCACCTCGAGCAGCGCGTAGAGCGGCGCCTCGTCGTCAGTAGCGATCGCAGTCGGCATCACAAGGGCTGGCAACTGGCTCAAGAGAGCAGGCGAGGCGGCGCCCTGCATTGCGAGCGCGGCTGCGAGCGCGAAGAGCGGGCACACGACGAAGGTGGCGGTCTGGCACCAGCGCGAGCCCTAGTTCTTGAGCGGTTTTCACGCGCAGCAGACGCACGAACAGCGTGCCGTCCGTCGATATCGACACGTGCTCCTTGCGCGCATGCGCCAAGTTCGACGCGCGACCAAAGCACTGCCACATAAGACACACTAATGCAGCATCTTGGTCGTCACGCTCATTTCTTGCATTCACATACATGTATTCCAATAAAGACTGCAAGTCATCTCTCGTGCATAGCGGCGCCGAATGCACAAACGCACCACTCACTCTCTTTTTACATGCACGCTGTAGCATATTCGCCTTCCCAACCATAGCACTCTGCATACACACGCTGAATGGGATGCTTGTCAATCAACCACACCTTCACACTCCTAAAGTATGCCTCCACCGAGTTCACAGACAGTTGATTACCATCACAGCACTCGTGCACGCCAAGAACAGGCCGAACCTGTCCAGCACCGCAACAAGGCGCATGCCCGACGGATCAGGATCAATGCAAGCGTGGACGTAGTCCTCACTCAAATCTTGCTGCGCCAAGAAGCGAGCGAACGCGTTCAGCGCCGTGGCGTGCGCCTTGCGCGTGTTAGCGGGCACTAAGAGCTCCATGCGGTCAATCGATGAATGCGCTTCGCGCACATGCTCGCTCTGACCCTCACAGAACAAGGTGGTCCACACTATATACGTATTTGTACACCTAACGTACGGAACATTGACAATATTTTTCGGACTAGGACACTCACTTGGAGTCAGTATGTGCACACATATCCAGAGAACTGTTCCGACCAAATATCGATCGGAAAGGTCCGAACCGCATAATACAATTTCCGCCCCAGTGATTGAACGATATTGGCATACGACAACACACGATTGGACAAAACTGTGCAACCAGGAGTGCTGGTCAATACGCTTGTCGAAACTGTTAGCATATTGTACCATATCGACTCAAAACTGCACTAAACTGAACGTTTACGTTACTGAATAGATTGAGGTCTTCACACGCACAAAGCGAATAAAGAACGTGCCGTTCGAGCACAACGAGAGGAACTACTTGTGCGTCAGCGAGAGGTCTGACGCGCGACCAAGCAGGTACCATAAGAGAACGAGCAGGGCGGCATCTTGATAGTCGGTCGCCGTCGATGCAGTCGAGTACAGGGAAGACGCCAGGCGGGCGAGGTCGTCCTTTGTGCACGCCACATCTTGTTTCACCATCGGGCCAGTCGGGCGCGTTACGCAAAACCCCTCGAGCACACGCCCCTTCTTCAGCAGCGCCTTCTCGACATGCGCTTCACACGAAGGAAAGCGCTCGAGCAGCCAGCCCTTGACCTGCCGAAAGTACTGCATCACTGTATGGCGTGCGAGCGAGTGGCCGTCTTTGGCAACGCTGAAGGCGAGATGCACGCCAAAGCGATCCATCAATGCCACCAGCGTCGCACCTGTCGGGTCGTTGCGCACGGCGATATCGACGGCATCGAGCGCGGCGTCTTCCTCGCGCAAAAAGCGCATGAAGACGTTGACCGCGCCGGCCTTGACTTTCTTCGTGTTGATTGACTGTAAGTCGGAGAGGCTCATGAGTGTCGAAGAGCAGGCGAATATGAGTGTGAATCATCAACATCTGTGTTTCACTAGCAGCATACACATACTTTACGTTCCATTCCGACAAACTATGTCGGATTGTATCAAAATTGACTGGACGTCGATGTAAAGGTCTCTGATTGGCCAAATTTGCACAACAACTGTTCAATGATTGGTCAAAATACACCAGCCTCGATACGATTGGCTACGAGACACCATACAAACAACAAGACATGTCAGAACAATGATGATATCGACTCAAAACTGCACTAACCTGAGCGTTTACGTTACTGAATAGATTGATAGCATGACCATTTTAGCGAGATAAAATCGTCATGAGATTGGCGGATAAGCTGTAACCATAATAGGCTGTAACCTAGCAGGACCTCGAGCTTGCCGACTTCTGCTCCTCATCATGTTCCTTGTGTACTCCTTCTCTCCTTGCTGGATCGATCAGACACATGCATGCATGCCCCTCGTGCTCCCCGGGCCTTCCTTTGTCTTTGTTGGTTTATCTTGTGCGTGCTCCTAGAGCTTTATGTTAGAGAATGGACTCTATCAGCTTCATACGCTTAGTTGTGCCTAGCAACTCACCTTGGTGCTGTGGTTCATTGTCGCGAGGACTATGAGCTTGCGCTCTGCCCATGGTGACGATGTCATCGCGAACATGAGGATGAGCGCGAACCGAGTTGAGAACCGAGTTGAGACTGAGTTGAGACTGCAGCGATTGGCTGTTCTCAATGACAAGAGCTAAATATACCGGTCAGTTCGTACGAACCACCTCGTTGCTCTCGTTGCTCGCGGCAAAACCATCGAGCAGCTTGATCAGCCGTACATGCGAGCTTGTGCAGACGCACGGACTTCGCGACACTCTCCATGCGCCGACACGCGCAGCCTGCCGGTGTCGTCGTCGTCACCGTCCGTGCCATCAACGAACGATGAATAGTCAGCGCTCGGAGCGCTCAACGTCTCGCGCCGACGTACTGGGGGCACGATGCACGAGCGGGTCCGAGTTGGGCTCGACAGCGACGTCGGTAGTGGCGCCGCCCAAGTCTCCAAAGCTCGGCTTTTTCCAGAAGCGCCGGAGTGTCGCGCCGCTCACGATCGTCTCTGAGCCGATATGCGGTGACACTGACGACTGTGATAGCGCGACACCAGAGCCACTGCTGTTTCTGAACCAAACGACCGAGTTCGACTTTCGATCGCTCTTTCGTCGTCCAAGCACAGTCGGCGACGCAACGTCACCGCTGCACAAGGACAAGCGTCGACTGCGTGCGCGCGAAGAGCTGTGTCTGATGGCAGCGAAAGCGCACGGTCGCGCGAAGAAGGCGTGGTTCCTCAGCCCTGGACTCATTGGGCGAGACAACCACGAGCACACGCTCGTCGACGAAAGACGAGAGTATGGACTCGGTGCACGCTGAAGTGCTCGTTGACGGCGACGACTACCTCGTGTGCGATCGCAATAGCTCGAGTGGCTCGTACTTGTGTCTCAGTACAACGAATCGGCACCATCCACAGCGCGATGGCTTCCGACTGCGCAATGGCGATACGTTCATGCTTGGACTCACGACAAGCATCGTCGTGCACGACTTGTGCGTCGCGCCAAAGCCGGATGGCGTCAAGAGCGAACCGTACGACCAGCTGCGACGTCAGCTCGAGCGCCGTGCGTCTGAGCAGTCGAATGGCGACGACAACGCATGCGACGCCGAATGTGGCGAGCGAGACCCGCTCGCAATGGCCACGTCTCGGCGCGTGCGCTTTGGTGACGCACTGGACATTGCAGACGGCACTCCGATCGTTGGGAATCGGTACAAGCGCAAGAAGAAGAAGCGCGTGAGTCCGTACGCACCGCTCGCGCCAGTGAGCATCACTGTCACGATCGCAGTCAACGACGTGCCAGTTGTGAAAGAGCTCCAGCTCGCTGGCAAGAGCGTGTACCTCGTTGGGTCGTCGCCTGTGTGCGACCTCCATGTCCCTGCGATTGCAGCTGCCGACGTCCACGCGGTGCACGCGCGCATAGTCTTTGACGGCTGCTTCTACGTGCTCCAGGACCTGTCGTTTGAAGAGAACCCGAAGCGCAAGACGCGCGTGTCGCTCCAGCAACCCACGCGCATTGGTCGCGGTGACTGCTTGCTCTTTGGCTCCTGTGTGCTCTACGTCGTGAACATCTACCGCGCGTTCCGCGACCACGAACCAGACATGAAAGAAGTGGCGTTCCAGTGCCACCTCCTCCGCCCTTCGAAGCGCAAGTCGCGGACCAAAGGCAAGTACATCCCGTTTGGCTTTCGCCACCACGCGCAAGATCCGTTTGTGTTTGGCAAAGGGCGGCACTGCGAAGGCCACATCTTCACGGCAGCAATGAGCGTCGAGCAGTTTGCAATACAGCTCGACCGCGGCGCGTGCTCGCTCGTGCCACGCGCTGCAGGGATTAACCAGGGCATGTACTTCCTCCTCGGCCGCGACTGCATGCCGCACGAGAGCGTCTATCGCCCAGACCTCGTGCGGTACACGAGCAAAGCGCTGATGCTCGTCGAAGGCTCAGTGTTCAAGTGCGGCAACACTGAAGTCGAGGTCGTGTACGTCAAGCACGAGAGTCAAGCCGACGCTGCAGCACGAGCGCATGAAGTCAAAGAGCACGCAAACTTGCTTGCAAAGATGCCGTGGCTCCAGCAGATTGCACACGACCGCCACGGTCTTGAAAACGTCGCAAAGCGCGCACAGCGTCTCGAGCTCCAAGGCGGCGACACGATCTACGACGAAGGCGACCCAGCGACGTTTCTCTTCATCGTTGTCGACGGCGACGTCGAGCTCACTGCGCAATCGAGTGACTTGCCGAGTTCGTGGCGACTCTCAGCGATCGAAGGCTTCCTCTCGCCGTTCGACTCACCAGCGTCGAGCTTGCTTGCAGCGCCTGTGATCGAGCACGTCACGAGTGGGAGCTACTTTGGCAAAGTCTGCCTTCGCGGCGCTGGTGTCGAGTACAGTGAGAGCGCCAAAGCCGCTGGACCCTGTACGTTGTTCGCCCTCAGCCGCGACGACATCTGCGGCTACTTTGCGCACTACATGGACGTCATCGAGCCGCACTTGGCGTACGAGAGCCACAAAGAGCTGCTCCACAAGCTCCGCCTCAACGTCTCGTGGCTCCGCAACGTCTCGTACCAAGACCTGCGCGTGCTCGCGTCGAAAGCCGAGCATGTGTGCTACGAGCTCGGCGAAGCGCTCATTGACGATGGACTCTTTCAGATCCACAGCGCGCCGCGCACAGGCGGTGTCCTTCTTCTAGCGTACGGCACAGCAGTGTTCATTGGGAGCAAGTCGGACCCAACGCGTGCGCTCGCCGCTGCGGATGAGCAAGCAGTCTGGAAAGCGAGCGAACCGATCATGTGCTCCGACGCGGTGCCCATGGACCCGCTCTTCTTGAATGTCCAAGCGCGGTCGCGCGTCGAGTGCTTCTTCTTAGACAGCTCACACGTCGCGCACCTCATGACACGACCGAGCATCGTACGTGCGAGCAGCGACAGTGTCGTGAGCAGCTTACTCCCTCAGCTTCGTCGTGCGTCGACGCAGCGCCGCAGTAGCTTTGTCACGCTCCAGCAGCGCGCGCGGCACTCGCAAGTTGTGCTCACGTCTGCCACTGGCGCAGTCGACGACAGTGACGAGAACCACGACAACGGCGACGTCGAAGACGTGAATGACCCAGCGCAGAAGTGGCGCCGCAAGAAGCGCAACAAGAACCTGCTGGAGAAGACGATCCTCAAGACGCAGCAGAGCAGCGACTTTATCAACGCACTCGTGATGTACGTCCTCTCTGGCGCGAACCGCGGCGACATCCACGTCGTCCGGAACGTCGCAACGATCGGTGGCATGCTCAGTGACGCCAGCATTGTGCTCAATGACCGGTACGTCTCGCGCGACCACGCTGTGATTCAGCACCGCGACGGCCGCTTCTGGCTCTACGACAGCACGAGCGAGTGGGGGACGTACGTCCGTCTCGAGGAGAACCAGACGATCCAAATGCACCCTGGCGACGTCTTTGTCGCTGGTGAAGTCGAGTTCACGTGCCTCGCAGCCTTCCCAGTGCGCAAGAAGACTCAGATCTGCTGCATTCAATAGACCGACGTCTGCTTGCTGGTGTCTGCTGCATAAGATGACGGCTCTCTCTCTCTCTTCATCGACCACCTACTAGATGACCTGAGTAGCCGGGGACTGAAGCAGCGTTAGGCGCTAAGTGGCTGTCCCTCTGCAATTGCTTCTGCTGCTTCAGTCATCATAGCAGACGACGACGACAAGGACGAAGATGAGAATGGAGACGCTGCTGCTGCTGCGTGCACGAGCACATGTGCTAGGACGTCCTGCACAAATTCTTGTCCAGTGCGCACGTCAACGCACACAGCGCCGCGAATCGCGTGGAGACCGCCAGCAGTCGGGAGGAACTCGACAGGGACGTCGAGCGACGCTTTTGACGTGAGGATGCCAACGTTCTAGGCAACAAGTGAGGAGCGAAGCATGAGCAGACAGCCAGACAGACAACAGTGTCAATCCGTCAGTTCGTGTGACGCACTGGACACTGACGAGAGAGAGCAACGAGGTCGTGTCTGACGCACCTGGTGCGAGAGCGAGTAGCACACGACGCCGCGCATGTCGTTCGTGCGGAACTGGAGCTGGAGCTGGAGACTCCGCGTCGAGTGGTTCGTCACGCGCACGAGCGCACTGAACGGCACGCCACACGCAATGTCTTTCGGCAGCGGCTCTGCGAGCGTCACTGCGACGTCACTAGCATGATTTGCAGTAGTCTTGCGCATCACGGGCTGGCTCTGCACGGAGCCTGCTTCGCCAACGCTCGTCTTCCAGCCAACGTGGACGCGTCCGAGGTTGTGCGAGCTCAGTGCCGCGACTGTCGTCGTGTCTGCGTTCGGGTCAAACGTGATGCGGAACACGCGCTGAAGCTCTTCCTGCGGGTTCAGCAGTGTCTGCGGTCCGCGCTCCAGCAAAGCATGCACAGACGGCGATGATGACGGCTGCTGCAGAGGAGAACTCGAGACGCCTGGGGTAGCAGTGGTGGTCGGCGTCTCGACCTCTTCTGCTGCAAACGGCAGCAGTGGGAGGAACCGAATGCTGTCGATGAAGAGCGCGAGCTTGGAGACATTGCGGATCTGCGCTTCGACAAACGAGTACGCGCTTGTGTCTGAGAGAGACGACTGCTGCTGCTGCTTGAAGCTGATCACGAGCGGGTTCTGCACGGCGAAGCGATAGAACTTGCGCAGCGACTTGGGTTCGTTCGAGACCGGGTCGACGTACGTCACGCCCACGCGCAGTCTGAGTGAGAGGTCCAGTCAGTCCAGCAGTCAGAGATACGAAATGGTCGATAGAATCAGATCGACTCCGATCGACTCAGATAGCCTCAGACCGACTCAGACACGTACACGTGGTTCCCAATCTGGTTGAGCGGGTAGTCGACGACCATGTCGAGCGACGAGCCGGCTGGGAGCACCTTGGCAGGGTTCGCAGACGGCAGTTTGCCAGTGCGCGCGTAGCGATTGTCGTGGAGCTCGACGCGGTCGTTCGCGCACTGGATCGTGACACTGAGACCGACGTCGCGCAAGTCACAGGCGTACTGGTTGATCACACTGATGTAGCTACTGAATGTGTTGCCGAGGAAGATCTCACTGCATGCACGTACGTAGATGTAAGTACGGGTGTTCGCGCAAGCAACAGCGTGATAGCAGACGTACGAGATACACACATAGACGTATGCACATACCCAAAGCTGTCGGGCAAGATGAGCATGCTCGACATGGCAAACTCGTGCTGCAGTGCAGTCGACTGTGCGAGCGTCGTCGGCATGAGCGAGCCGGATGAAGCGCCTTGTGTGAACAGCTTGGGCTTGTACAGTCGCATCACTTGTGTATGTGTGCAGACAGTCACATACGTTGGCAAAGAGTGAGAGAGTGAGATGATGGCAATCAATCGACCACGACACCGCATGAGCAGGACGCGCTGAGGTTGTCGTCCTGTTTGCAGCAGTACGACAGCAAGAGAGTGTCAATTGAGCGCACCTTTGAGCGTAGGCTGGAGGTTCCCAGATGCTGCTGCATTGCCAGACGACGAGCCTGGACCGCTGCTGCTAGTCGGCGCAGCAGCGGCCGTGCTCGCTGTCGCTGTGCTCATGATATGCGATGATATGATGGCTTCGAGTGTGTCAGACACAGCTCAAGAAGTGCGATAATGTATGACCGCAGTCGGATAAAATATGACCACAGCTGGATAATGTATGGCCACAGCTGGATAATAGGAGCAACGAGCGTGTGCCACACACAGATCGACTTCGACGACGGTCGCCACCATCACCGAGAAGATGCTCGCTCGCTCGCTGCTCCGCGCGTCCTCGACGGCTCTGCGCGCCTCGAAGGAGGTGGCCCCTGCAGCCACGCAGATCGCTCGCTTCTCGAGCGCGAATGACGTACGTTATGGTGTCGTTACAGCTGTCGTTATGGACGTCTGCAGCTCGCGATCCACATCGAATGCGCTCGATCTTCTCGAGCGACCACAGCTCGACTAGGACGCACATGTACTCACGCGCATGCTCTCTCTCTCTTTTGTACAGATGCATGGCACGACGATCCTCTGTGTGCGCAAGAACGGCAAAGTGGTGCGTCCTGTATGTCCACATGACAAATGCACTCGAACCATACGCTGACCTTCTCGTGCTTGCGATCTTGTATGCTCCTCGTGCTCTTGCTACTGCTGCAGTGCCTCATTGGCGACGGTCAAGTCTCGCTCGGCCACACGGTTGTGAAGCCAAACGCGAAGAAAGTGCGCCGCATCAATGAGAACATCGTCGCAGGCTTTGCTGGCTCGACTGCCGATGCGTTCACGCTCATGGAGCGTCTCGAGAGCAAGCTCGACGAGTACCCAGGGCAGCTCGCGCGCTCGTGCGTCGAGCTCGCAAAGGCGTGGCGAACAGACAAGTACTTGCGTCGTCTCGAGGTGCGTCCACGTTCTCTCTCTTTGTAGACACGCAGCACACGCAGCGATGGCGCTTGTAGTCCTCACACGTGTCCTTCCCTATGCACTCGTGTAGGCGATCCTCATTGTCTCGGACAGCAAGCAGTCGTACACGCTCACGGGCAATGGCGACGTGATCGAGCCGCACGACGGCATCATCGGCATTGGCTCGGGCGGCACCTACGCACTCGGTACGGCACTCTCTCTCTCTCTGCTCTTGTCTCGTGACGCTTTCATTCCTATTGACTGTGACTTACATGTCCATCTATCTGCTTGTCTGTAGCGGCTGCGCGTGCGCTCATTGACCAGCCGAACCTCGACGCGGAAGAGATCGGTCGCAAGGCGATGCAGATCGCCGCGGACATTTGCGTCTACACGAACCACAACTTTGTTGTCGAGGTGCTCGACGAGCAGCCAGCGGCCGAGAAGAAGGACTAAGTCAGCATCCCAACAGCTCGGAGGTTCGCACTCTCAGCTTGACCGAATCACACGAACGTGTTCAACGGCTTTGCTGGCTCTCAGATGTGTCATCTATGGAGACTGAGACTGAGAATGAGAGAATGAATGAGATCAAGAGACAGAGGCGTCTGCTGCTATCGTACGATGGGAGTGGGGATGAGAGGGTATAAAAACTGAGCGACGCAGCGCCTACGACTGTCCTGCGCGCGTCGTGCTGCAAGCGCACACACTTGGCGCCATCTATGCTCGTCACTGTCGTTGTCGTCTGCTGCGCTCGCTCGCTCGCTTGGCTTAGATGTTGTTCGCAATGACCGAGTTGTACCGGTCAATGTTGCGCTTGAGAATGTCTTCTAACGGCCCCATCACACGCTTGAACGTCTTGCGGTCGAGCGTGAGGCACTTGACAGTGCCCTTTGCTGTGACTGTCGCTTGGCGCGGACGCGTCGTGAGCAGTGCGATCTCGCCAAAGTACGCACCACTTGTGAGGACGCCCATTTCAACTGGCGCGTCGGCGGGACTGAGCTGCTTTGTGCACACAGCAGTGCCTTCTTCGATGATGTAGAACAAGTTGCCGTCGTCGCCTTGCGTGATGATCACTTCGCCGTCGCTGAACGTCCCGGTCTTGAGCGCATCTGCGACTGTGAGGCGTTCGTACTCGCTCAGCGACTCGAGCAGCGGCACGCGCTCAATGAAGCCCTTGTGCGCCTCGCGCTTCTTCAGTGTCGTCTCCATGATAATGTACTTGAACGTCTGACGGTCGAGCGCCCAGGCTTTCGACTTCTCGACCGCTTTCACAGTCGCAGCACGCGGTGCGTTGTACATGAGCGCGAGCTCACCAAACGACATCGCTTCCGTGCACTAACACAAGTGAAGAACACAAGTGAGATAGGTTAGTACTGTCGAGCTCTCACTTAAGTTCGCACAATTGGCAGGCTCGGATCGAATCAGATCGTACCGTCTGCACGAGCACGTCGTCTTTGTAGACTTCGCACACGCCGCTCTCGAGGATGTAGAAGTTGTCGCCGTCGTCGCCTTGCTTGATGATGATCTCGCCAGGCTCAAACTCTTTTGGGAAGATCGCATCGAGCACGATCTCGTGCTGCTTCTCGTCGAGCGCTTTGAACAGAATGTTCTCGGCGACCATGCGGCCAATGCCTTCGCGCTCTTCGGGCGACTTGGGGTGGATCACGCGCTCAAACTGCTTCGCACTGTACGCAAGTATCAGCAATCGCAGCGCAAGAGTCAGTGACTGGTAGTGCTCACAGGATGCAGCTCATGCAGAGACGCAGAGACACACCTCGATGGGTCAATGGTCTCAGCAGACACAGACGTCCGTCGGCCTTTCACAACTGGCTTGGGCGCAACGACCTTCTCTTGGATCTCGCTCACTGCGTCGCCCTCTTCGTCGTCTTCACTGTCCGACTCGTCCGAGTGGTCTGCAGCCATACGTTCAAACGCACACAAGAGAGCAAGAGCGCAAGGTCAGAGCGTGTGCCAACTCCAGTCTCAAGATCGCAATACACACACACGAGAGACGTACAGGGGTTGAGACTGTGGTGGCTCGATGCTGGGTTGTCGTCGCTCTTGAGCGGCGTGCCGTCCTTCTTGCGCGGCGTGGCTTCGTCCGGGTAGTTCGACTGCAAGTACTGGATGATGTGCAGGATCGGGTTCTCGGGCTTTGCGAGCAGGAGCGACTCGACGAGGTTGATGAAGAGCGTGTTGATGCCCTTCTTGTGTAGGTAGTCCTGCAGCTCTTGCTGCACGCCCTCTGCGTCCGCCATGCTTACTTGATTAGTTGTACTATGTGTGTGCTGGTGTGTCGAGTGTGTCGAGTGTGCGTCAGAGCGAGGCAAAGCGCAAGTGACTCCGGTCGTGCGTGATCGGCTCTTCCTGTTGCTGCTTTTGCGCGTAAGTTGCTTTCGACGAGGTCGTGGTGGCTACGCTCGCGCGACTAGATCCAGCGAGACAAATGTAGAAAGAACAGATGACGTCCACGTGCGTGAATGCAGCGGTGATCGCGAGGTCGGATAGATCGCTTCCTTCTGTTGCGCGCGCGCGTGCTCGGTGTCGGTGCCTCTTGCTGTCGTCCTCTTGGTGCTGCTGTCGTCTAGCGAGCAACTTGCGTTGTGCGCGCTCTTCGACGTGACGTCCGTTTGTGTCGGTTTGTTTGTTCTTCCCTCCCAGTCGCGCTCTTCCGCGTTTTCGTGCGTACGGTAAGCTAGCAGATCTGGCGTACTACGTGCGAGTCAGCGGAACGTCAGTCACGAAGACGCTTCAAGGTAAAGCTCTGCTACGACGACTGCGATGGCAACTCTTGACGAGATGACGATGGCAGTGACGAGAACGATCGATCTCGCTCGCTCGCGCGTGGCCCTGGCGGATGTGCGTTGGTAGAATGCGGCAGCGTCGCGTCGGCAAGCGCGGTGTGCTCGTGTGTGCTCGTGGTTGGGATTCGAGCTGTCGTTACAAGTCGTTTTGAAGTGAAGGGTCGCTTTTGGATCTCGTGAGAGCGAGCACATGAAAATTGTATGCCACCATGCTTGACTTGAAAAATGTATGAAGAGGGTGAAGCGGTTTTAGCAAAAGCCTTGAATTTGAAGCCTTGAGACAAAAACACAGAAAATAGAAGCAAGATGCGTCAGAATCGAGAGAATGCGAAACCGTCCACCTCCATAACTCGGTGCAAATACACTGTTCTAGTGTTCAATCACTTAAATGAATCAATAAATCGCTGTGTATTCCGATCGCAGGTCACTCAGCCCCAGCGAATCGATGCAAGCGTTTCAAGATAAATATTTGGCAATTTCGGGTTTAGTACGACTTACGAAGACGAAGTAAAACACACAGCATACTAATTATCGCAGTTCTTTTGCACTAAAACAAAGGCGTTGAACTCAGTAAAGTGCGCGACAAAAGTCTTGGAAAAAACTATTTTGTTGGCTGTACCGTCAATTTTGCTCGTAGAAGCTAAAAACATATCAAAAACGATAGAGCGTTCTGCGACGATTGTGGTGATACAATCCGATCACCGAAATTCGCAGTACCGGCAACGCAAGGATCAAAAAATGAATTTTTCACTATTTGAGTCATATCGAGAGTTTGCGGTCAGATTGGTAACAGAAACGCAATTCTTCTCCAATTAGCTCGAAAACACGAAATTTATTAAACATGCATTACGGCAATGATGCGGTAGCATTTCCAGCTCTCAAAACGGATTTGAACGA
>JAASFL010000732.1:0-13835 GCA_023333735.1 Globisporangium takayamanum
AGACTGGCTGAGCGAGGACGAGGTTTGATGCGGAAGCCACACGTGAGTTCGAAGAAGCAGCAGAGCAAACGGGACTCGCAAGCAAGTGCTATGTAGCGTCTAAGAGTAGCAAGAGTAGCAAGAGTCAGAGGTTGGATGCAGGCGGCAAAACGAGATCGGCGGAAAGAAAGCGCGGCATCCCATCGAGATGGAAGCGCTCGCATTCGCATGAACACGTAGAGTGAATTGTAAGCGACGACTCGAAAGGACTCGGAAGAGGACACTCAGCTTCGTCAGCGCGTCAGTCGAACACATGCATCAGCAGTTCATCCATCCACGTTGGTGTTTCCACACTGTCAAGTTCAGAGGCGGGCTCAAAACCACAGCGTCGAGCGCTACAAGTATAAGACTGAGGAGCTGCGAGTCTGTTGGATGAACTCGCCTTGGTCCTGGCAGTCGTCGCCGTCGTCGCCTGCCCCTTGGTGCTCGACGAGCGAGTGAGACTTGAACCCAGCTGCATGCTATTCAATAGTCTGAGATATGCTGTTCAAAAGTGCATTCCAAGCAGGCGCTTTTCCGAGCCAAACCACTCCCCAATTTCCCATCACACGCAACGCAAGCTCACAGGACCAAGACCGACGAGACGAGACCATGGACGAGTCTGCTGCTGCATCCTCCACTCCTGCGTCAACGACGACACCAGTGTCTGCTGCACCCAAGGCGCAACAGCCTGCGCTGCGCGTCGACGTGGACGCCGCGGTCCTTACATCGAGCGCGAGCGCGACGACACCTGCTACACGGACGCCCGGCGGCTCGTCGCTCGCGTCGCCAAAGCTCAAGAGTCCGCTCACGGAGGAGCAGAAGCCGATCGTCATGCCCAAGCCGATGAGTATTTAAGCACAACGCATGCGCTGCTGTCTACGCACACGTCGTCTGTCAGTCTGTACTAGTACGACTGCTCGTTAACAAGCACGACCGACATACACACACACACACACATGTGCAATAGACTCGCTCTGCTTTCTCTCTATCGCTTGATCGTTCGTTCTGTCGATTGGCGCATGTGATGGTGGCTGCTTGCTTCCTATATGCTTCGCTCGCTAGTTCTCTGTCCTCGCAAGTCTTCGCTCGTTGCTGCCACTGGTGACTTGGGGATCGCAAACGTCAGGAATGGCGTCGCGAGCGACTGCGCGAGTGTGAGCGCAACTGGCAGTTCGAACTCGTTCATGACGCGACTCGCAGCGCAGAGCAGTGGGATCTTCACGCGTGCGGTTGTTGGGCTTGGTGCTGCTGCTTGTGTGTGGTGATGGTGATGCGGAAGCTGCACTTGTAGCTGACGACGACTGACTGACTCGTGATGTGTGGTACTGCTGCTGCTGCTCACACTTGTCATTGCGAGGGGCTCGAGACGGCAGAGCATAAGCACGCGCTGCCACCTGCGCACTGGCGGATGAGCACTCAAGAGCTCGAGACACTCCATAGTGTCGTTCCAGCTCGCGTCGACGAGGCAGAGTCCATCAAAGACCGCGACTGTGTCAGCTGGGCACGTGAGTGGCTGGTGCTCATTCGCGTCGCTGCTGCTGATGTCGGCTTTGCGCTCTAGCACAACGGCTGGTCGAACACGCAGCGAGTAGCGCACGGCGTAGTCGTCTGGGTCGAGCGCGCGCTGCTCGCAGACCCGTAGCGTTGTAGCACGAACTGCGTCAGCTATTGACACGGTCAGTGACAGCGCTGGCGCCCAGAACCACACTGCTGTGTACTGCTGCAGTCGCATGGCTGACAGCACAGGTGTGCACGATCTGTACCACGCCTGGTAGTGCGCGAGCAAGTCCGAGAGCGACCAGTGCGACGCGAGTGCGTACGACCGGTCACTGCGACTGCAAATGCGCTCGAGCAGCTGCGTGGGGATCTCGTTCCACAGGAGCGCGAGCACAGCGTCTTGTACGTTTGCATCGCGTAGCTGTCGCACTGATGCAGGAGCTGTTGTCGCAGTGAGCGCTGCTGCACAGTCTGTGACTGCACCGCGTAGTGTCGAGAAGAACGATCGGACGAGCACCACCTGCTGCTCGTACGCACTTGCGAGCACGCCGTCGAGGTGCTCCAAGAGATCGCTCGTGACTGCAGGTGCTGGAAGTGACGTGGCTTCTGGACGTTCATCGGTTGGACTGCTGCTCCTGCTGTTTTGGCTGTCGACATCTTGCTCGTGTCTTGCTCGTGCTGCTGCTGCAAGGCGAAGCGGAAGTGGTGCAGGCGCCAGCAGAGTCTCCAGCACCACAGTCGCTTCAGATAGTGTCACAGCCGCAGCACCGTCGTCGTCACGCTCACACAGCGCTGGTGTCCATGCAAACGCGTTAGCCCACGGTAGCGGAGCGCTCGGAGCTCCAATGATGTCGCCCTGACTGCCATCGAAGGAGCCCTGCAGTCTGTTGGCATGAGCACCATCGTTGCCTCCACTGCTGCTTGCAAACTGCTCCTGCGTCGCCTCGTGTCCGATAAAGAGCTTTGAGCGCTGCGTGGTGCCGCGCTTCGAGCGTCTCGGCAAAGTCCCACATGAGCTCGAGCCACACGTCCATGTCTTTGGTTTGGAGCAGTGCGTCGAGCGGGAACGGAAGACACGCAAGGAGCAGCGGTGCTGTCATCGGTGCAGTTCCGCGCGGCGTCGAGCCAGCAGACTGCGAGCCACTGGTCACAGCCGTCACAAGTGCGTTGATGCCACTGACAGCGAACGATGAGCTCTGTCGCCGCACGAGACCTCGCAAAGAACTCGGTTGTCGACGAAGCGGAGCGCTTGCAGCCTTGCTGCTCTCGTCGCCAATGGTCCCTCCATCTCCACCTCCGCCAGTCGTGCCACTACCAGTCTGGCCAGCACTCAGTCGGTCCGAGTGGTGGTCAAGCCACCCGCCGTCGACGAGCTGAAAGCACGCGCGATGCAAGCGCCGGAGCGTGGCGACTTCGCTGCTACTCGTCGCAACCCGCGCATATGTACTCAATACGACGTGTTGCTGCTGCGAGCGCTCGAACACAGCGTCGCGCGACTGCGTCTTTGCGCTTTTGAGCTCACGGGCACTCGAAGCGAGTAGCTGATCGAGCGCCGAGACAAACACGTCGGCACTGTACGCAGCGCTCGGTGTCGGGAAGGGGCTTGTGCGGCTGCTGCAAGCACGAAGCACGTCGCTCCGGAACAGGAGCAGTGCATGGAAGAGCACGAGGCTGCTGAGGTGTTGCCAGATCGACGGCTCGCGTGGCGTAGATGTACTAACGTCAAGCGGTCCAGTCCCAGCTGCTGTCGGCGCACTGAGTCCACTGCTCGCTTTGACTCTGCTGCTCGCGTCATCCGCTGCTACTGCGAGTGCTGTCTGGAGCAGCTCGCGGATAGGATGGAACGCGAGACGCAAGAGCGTCAACTGCACGCACTTCTTGAGCGTCAGCGGCATCGGTGCATCACTGTTACCACTGCTGCTGTTCGACGAGGCGTCGTCTTCATGGAGACAGAGCACGTGCTGTTGCAAGTACACTGGCAGTGCTGTCGATGTGTCGACGACAGCGAGGAGCCGAGGGTACGCTGCTGTGACGAGCGAAATGTCCGAGTGGCGATGTAAGAGCGACTGCAGTGTCGACAGGCGCCGCGTGGTCGTGAGACGCACTGGTGCAGCGCGCGAACTTGCGTCGCTCGTCAGTGATGCACTGCTCACAGTATTCTCTTGCAACGTACCAGCTAGCGGCGATGCTGATGCTAAGAGCTCGACACCTCGAGGTCGCGTCGATGGCGTCGCTGGTGGTGTTGTCCGAAGTCGCAGCTGACTCTGTTCGACTGCATCAACGTGGCGCCGGAACGCCAAGGACGTCGTGTGCTGGTGCGTGCGGTGGAGGATGTGAAAGAGCCCTTCCCAGTGCACAGCGTCACAGTCGCGCTGCATGTTGACAAGCGCGAGTGGCGCTGCTTCAAGCACGTCGGACTTGTCGCGCTCCATCTTGCGAATGTCTTCGAACGCTCGGATCAGCAGCAGCGGGTTTGCGTGCAAGTCGGCGCCGCTCGCCAAGAGCGCTTGCTGCTGCGCAGCGTTGCTCAGGAACACACTCTTAGGCAAGACGAAGACGTCGTGGAGGTCGGCAGCAGCTCGGAACGTCCGCGCAACGAGCTGCTGGAGGATCGCGACGCGGATCTCTTTCACAAAGATCGTCTGGAAGAACGCGCGCTGGACGAACGCAAAGCTCTCGAGCGGCTGACGCGAGACGACGAGGACACCAGCGACTTCAGGGTACGACGAGACGTGGCGGAGCCAGCCGTGCTTGGCGGTGTTGCCGACATTTGGTGCACGAAGCGACTGGCGCGTCGTGAGTGGTGCTGGCGCTCGTGGACTTGCTGCAAGTGCAGTCGGCGAAGTCGACGTTACTGTTTGCTTGATTGGAGGCAACAGTGGCACGACCACGTCGTCTTCTCGTGTGAACGCGAGCTCAGCCCCGTAGTTGCTCCGGAGCACGTGCGTCGCGAGTGTCGGTGCGAGCTCTGGACGCAGTGCCAGTGCGATCTTCATGCGCTCAATGCGTGAGCGAGTCGTGGTAAAGAGCTGGTGCATCGCAGCAGACGACAGGTATTGGTTGCTCGCGTCGCTGCTGCTGCTCACAGCAACACCGTCGACAATCGCAGCGGCGACGCTCGTTGTATCGAGTCCATGGAGTTCGTGAAGCACTCGGGCGAGCTCAGCTGGAGTGAAGCGAACGCCCCAGCGACGCAACTTTGCGAGTGCAAGCACAACGTCAGTGGACAGCGTACCGTCACTGCTTGATGGAGCCACGGCTGCTGCGATGCCACCCACTGGCACTGATCCAGTCGTGCTGTCAAGGCTAACTTGGCCGGCAATCCCGTCCCTGCTCGAGGGTCGTGGTTGGCGTTGCTGGCTCATTGTCAATGCGCTAGGTGGACTCTGCGTTGGCTGCTTCGCATCGAGCACCCAGACGAGCTCGAGCAAGAACCGCTGCCAGTCGGACTCGCTGCGCACGAGCGGCATGAGAAGATTCAGCATCCGCACAAGTGTCTCAGACAGTCGCTGCGGCAATACCGCTAGAGTCATCTGCGCAGTTGCAAAGTGCCGAAGTGAAGAGTGCGGCAACATCGCGCCACTCTGCGGCGACGGTCGTACAACGGATGCGCGTCGGCTTGCCACCGCCGCAGTAGGCGCTAGGAGCGTCGTACTGCTGTCGCCAGCGGTACTCAACGCTCCAGGCTGCGCATTCAGTGACGTCATGAACGCTCGAGAGCTCTCTGAGCCGCTGTTCGCTCCAAACGACGTGAGCGTCGAGAAGAAGAGCGGTACGTAGAGCTGGAACGCCAGTGGTGGTGGCGACAACACTTCGTGAGCGTTGGTAACTGGGGTCAAACGGACCGTGTTCGTTGCATTGAACGCACTGAAGATCGCTGCACCGACGTCTGCAAGCGATGCGAGTGCGCGCGTGCGGTGCGCCTCGTGCTCGACGTCCTCACGCACTGTCAAGACTGAGGCGCGGAGGTCTTGGAGCGCAGTTGCGTGTTCCCTCAGCGTGGCCATCTCGTGCAGTTGAAAGTCGCCGTGCACTGCCGCTTCTTGGATCAGTGTCGTGAGCTGCTTCTGCAGCTCCTGCGCTTTCGCATTGAGCGACGCAAACGTTCGGACAGCGAGCTTGAGCTTCGGTGGGTCGGCCGTACCGCTGGCGCTGCTGCTGCCACTGTTGCTGTTCTCCGTGATGCCTGGGTTCCACATCTTGTCGAGGAGCATGTCTGAGACGTCCGGCGCCTGGATCGCGGCGCTCAGAGTCGGGATCTTGACAATCGCTTCGCCAAACGCGCTCGGAGATCGGTGCGACGTGAGGACAATGCGAAGGTCCTTGTGGAGAGGGAGCATCGTCAGTGCGTTGGTGCTTGGACTGCTGCTCATGTCGCCAGCACTGGTGCTACTACTGCCGCGGCTCTGAAGCGCATCCGAGCTGTCTGGCGTGGCACCAATCACCAAGTGCTCTCGTCCATCGACGATTCACGTCTCCCATCGCAGGATCGCACTCAAGACACTCGTGCGACCAGCTTCGTCGTCCACTTTAAGTGGCTCGACGTCGAGCACCAGGAGCTGCTGGCCATCCGACACAGTTGCGGATACAACGCTCTCAAAGTCGTCGGCGAGTGCGCTGACCATGAGAAAGTCGCGCCAGCGCCACAGATCCCGTGCGAGCTTGAGCACGAGCTCCTCTGTCTCGAGCGCATAGTCAGTAATGAGCACGAGCGGGAAGCCTGCAGCATCGAGCTCCGTAAGGAAGCACGCGTCTTCGAGTCGCTTTGACGAAAAGCAGACACCACCGCCGCTCACGAGCTGCCAATCCGCTCGGTCATGTGAACAACTGCGGCGGAACAAGTCGACTGCAGTCGTCTCGTCCTCCATCTCGTCATCTTCGCCGATCTCGCCGTCAAGCTCGACGTTGTGCGCCGTGCTCTCAGTGTTGCGACTTGGATCGCCAAGCGCCGACTCGACACTCGGTCGGTCCTTGAGCACGACGTGAAGCACTGGCAAGACTCGACACACTGCCTGTGACTGATGACTGCGCGCGTGTCCTGAGTGGCGCCAGTACGCACGCTGCCACTCTCCAAACAGCTCTGTGCGTGAGTGCGTGGGCATTTGGCCAGCGTACGTGACAAACGCCGCCATGAGCAGCGCGTTCCACCAGAGCAGACCGAGTCGCTGCACCTGCGCTGCGTCATCGACGACCTTCGCCATTCGTGTGCGGTCATCTTCGAGGCACTCGAGCACAAGACGACCACTCGCGAGCCGCGCTTCACGCGATGCAATCTCGTCAGCCGTTGTCCGCTGGAGCTCTTGTGCTGCAGCGAGCGCTGCGCGCGACTGCGCAAGTGCGTCGTCGGCCTTTGCGACGCGCACTTTGCTCGCTTGGAACTCGTTCATGAGCATTTGCAGACGCGACTGCGCTTGAGCGAGCTTGTCGAGCGTCGGCTTGACAACGCGGCGCGTCGAGGCGTACTGGTAGATCGCACAGACCCAGATCACCATCATGCTCGCCGCGACGCTCTGCTTCTCAACTTCGTCGCGATTGAAGCGGTCGTCACTGATGTACGGCGTTGCGAGCTTGTGGAGGACCTCGTCCGAGACGTTGTCCTTGTCGTACGCGAGCATGTGCTGGACGACGTTCGAGTCGCTCAGGATCTTGCGCGCGTTCTCCCACGTCGGCTCCATGCCAAAGAGCACACAGACAGCGTCGAGCACGAGGTGCACAAGCAGTGGCGGACTGTTGAACGACTTGATCTCAATGATATGGCGCTTCTCAATCAGCAGCAGCGCAGCGTTTGCTTCCGCAAGACACGTGAGTGGGACTTGGAGCTCGATCGTCGCTTGCTTTTCCATCGCATTTGCCACGTCAACTTGCTGCTCCGCGGCGTCTTGGTACCGCCGCATCATGTCGCGACTCTGCGAACTGTCGTCGACTTGCTGCACGATCTGCGCGTCTAGTGCTTAAACGTCGGCGTCGCAGTCGTCGACGCGCGCTCGGAGAGCTGCGTCGCCGTCGCGGAGCTTTTCGAGCCCTGTCGCCATGCTCTCACAGACGTAGAGGAACCACTCGGCTTTCGCAACACGTTCACGCTCGCGTCTGTACGACGCCTCGAGGAACTTGGCGAATGCAGATGCAAGTACCATGGCGTGCCACGTCGACACGCTCGCAGCGTCCTGGCTGTGAGCAAGACGGACGGCGGCCATGTGGATGTCGACTGCCATGGCAGTGAGCGATGGCAGCGCATGCTCGACTGTCTCCATGAACGCGACGTACTCGTCCCACTCGCGGACGTCGCCAAGTGTCGCTGTTGTCGTGGTCCCCGCTGTTGCTGCGGTTGAGCGGAAGCGATCGAACCGCAAGAGACGCTGCACCTCTGAGTGAAAGTGGCCATAGAGCACAGTCTCGAGGTCACGAGCCTCAAGCACTGGACACGGCACGACTGCACACTGCGGCACGAGCGTTGGAACGCACTGCTGCACGCGCGCCAAGGCGTGTGCGCTGTCGACAAAGAACGCAATGCGCAAGCGCTTGCGCACGCGGTCGACGATCTGCTGCCACTTGCCGCTCGTGATCCCCAGTGGCCGCATGAGCGACATGATTGTCGCCGTGACGCTCTCGGTCTCGACTTCGCACTGCCGCGTGTAGTCGTCGCAGTCTTGCTGGTACCGCAGCTGCGTCTGTGCGAGACGGAGGGCGAGCGCCTGTTGCTGTCGCTGCTCAAACTCCAAGTAGAACGTCGCGCTCTGGACACTGCGCGTCTCTTTCTCCTGGCGCTTGATCGCAGCGAGCTCGGTCTCGCGCTGCCGCTCGGCGTCTTGTCGAATGCGCGCAGTCTCGACGCTGAAGCGGTTGTCGAGCTCGACGAGCTGCTCGTCGCGCACGCGCGTCGCCATCTTGATCTGGTCTTCGAGCGAAAAGAGACCTGGGACGTCGCCAGTCGCGAGCAAACTCAGGAGCTGCTGCACGACGCGCGGTGGGAGCAAGTCGACGCGCTTGACGATGAGCGTGACGTTGTCGCAGTCAATGCCAATGCGCTCGTAGATCGTGTGAAGCAACGATCACCACGTGCGCTCGGCCGCATCGACGCGACTGTCTGCGAGTCCTTCAAGCGTCAGCACTGTCTGGTGCTGAAGCGCGCCGCGCGATGCGCAGACGTAGCGCAGCAGCACGTCGCGTGCGCTGCCGGACGCACCGAGGAGGATCGTCTTGGAGCCAACGTGCGCATGCGCGCGATCGATCTGCGCGACTGTCGTAGCCTGTTTGAGGTGGTTCGCATGTCCGGAGCACACATACTCCGTGAGACCTAGAAGCCGTCTACACACAAAGCTACAGAGAGCGAGAAAGCTCGTACGCACCACAGACAGTGAGACGCCCGGCGCGTGCTTGGGCAGCTGCGTCGACATCAACGTGTTGCTCCGAACGTCGTCGTGCAGAGACACTGAAGACGAGGCACTTGCAGATGTCGAGTACGTCCGCAACGCACCAAAGAGCTGCTGGACGATCGATTGAGCTTCTGCGTCAGTGATGTCTTCCGCCACGAGCTCTGCGTAGATCCAGGGCTTCACAAGTGCTGTCGCGCTGTTCGTCACTGCGTGGAGGCTCTTGCGGCGAATGAAGTTGAAGTTGCTCCGACTGCTGCCTCGCTGGAGCTGCTGCGGTCGACTGCTCCCGCGTCCATCGTCGCTGCGCGGTGTCGTCGGCGCACTATTGCTGCTCATTGGCGGTACAAGCGGTGCACGGAGGCTCCTCGAGCTGCTAGTGTCTTGCAGTCGCTGCTGGTAGTACAGATCGCTTGCGACAAAGCCCCAGAGACTCACAGGCTCGTCAAGTGGTGCTATCACGTTGTGCTGCGCGGTACCGCTCGCACCAGCCACAACTGCTGGTGCTGCTGCCTTCTTGGCCAAGAACTCGGTCGAGAGGTATGTGAGGTAGCCCATTGCGTTCAAGCCGGCGTTGAGGTGGTCAGTGTGCACGAGTCCCGAGTCCTGGTGCTGCATCGCTCTGCTCGTCTGCGCACTATCGTAACGATGGTCCATCGCTTCCACGATGCGCCGCAGACGCCACGTCTGACGCGCGATGTACACACTCGAGGCAGCGCTCGTGGCTTCCAACGGACTCGCAAACGTACAGAGACACTCGTGCGTCCATAGCCGCAATAGCGTGTCGATGTCGAGAATGTACGATGGCGCAACGCTGCAGATGCCGTCGTAGACGCGCGCGAGGTCGTGGAGACTAAAGCAAACCTGCGAAGTAGATGTGCTCGTACATCGAGTCAGCGACTGGTGCGTGCGTGCGAGTGGCCACTGACTCTGACTGAGCTTTTGCCAGAGCACAGTCGTGCCGGCGACAATGAGTGGCAGTGCATGGCGCACGGCTTGTGGCAGTCGCTCGAGCTGCGACGTCTACGGTCGATCCCATTGCGCAAGGCAGAGTGTCATGAAGATGTGATGGAGCTCCGGCGCAATGCACGGCGGTGCAACGACTGGGAAGAGCTGCTGCACGAGTTTCGACGCAAACGGACCGTTGCCAGTGGCTGCGCTTTGTTCAGAGCTCGTGTCGCCAGCGCTCGGAGCGACGGAGGCAACGAGCACGAGGTGTTCGATACGAATCACAGCTGCGTCGTCGCCAGCGCACACAGTCGCGCGCTCGTACACAGACCGGAGGTACTCGTGGCACGAAGCAGAGTCGCGAGCATCACTGCCATTGTCGATGGTACTACAGCTGCTACGACTGCTTGGCGTCGTCGCCTCTGGCGCGACTGGCAGGTGCAGGTCGTCGAGAACCAAGACTGCAAACTTGCCTGGTGGTGGCTCAAACACACCTGTGCGCTCGCGCTGGAGCATGCGCTCCATGCACTGCGCGATCTCAGTCACGCCATGCGTGAAGCGATTCATCGTGAAGAAGAACGGCACAACGTCGCCACTCGCCAACTTGCTCGCCGCGTACGAAGCGGACGTCGGGAAGCCAGGATCAATGGTCCAGGACGAGTTAGTGTGTGCTGGTGCATCGTCTGACGATGGCGACGGAGATGGCGATGACGCTGTCTCGGAAGCATCAGCAGCAGTTGTGCCTGCAGGTGTTGCTGCTGTGCGCTGCCGGCTCGAATGTACGTTGGCGACTGCAGCGCTCTCATGCTGCAGACGCTTGAACTTGGCAGCGAGCGTCATGACGAGCGATATCTGGTGGAAGCGGATCTTCTCAACGGACTCGATCGTCTTGTCCACCTCGCTTCCTCCATCTACTGCTGCTGCATGACTAGATGGTGTGGCGCCAGACCGATCGCTCGTGTGTCTTTGAGACGTCAACGGCGATGTGGTGGCGTGTTCGCCTTCGTTGGCGCTCTCGTCGCTGGCACTGACGCGTGTGGTGCGACGTACTGCAGCGTTCACGAACGGCAATTGCTGGATAAAGTTGCGTAGCAGTCGCGTGCGCCGAGCGTTCTCGTGTCCAACGAGGACGACACCGCGACCAGCTCGCACCGCCTCTTGCATCACAGCATGCACCAAGACACTCGTCGACGTCGGTACAAACAGACTCGAGCTTGTGAACGTCGCTGGCCCGATGGATGCTGCAGCGTTCGCGCTGGTCGTAGCGTTCACGACTTGTCGAGTGAGCGACGCCGATGCGTGAAGACATGCGTGGACACTGACAAAGCGCACGTGTGGCAAGTCAAGCAGCGTCTCAAAGAGACTCGTGTCTTTGCTACAGCTCGCCCACGTATCGGCGATGTGCGCAAAGTGGGTCTTGAGCATGCCGTGCACGAGTAGCTGGAGCGATCCATTGGCGTTCACGCCACCGGCAAAGCCCCACATGAGAGCAAACACGAGTGCCATGTCGACGCGCGTTTCGAGACGCTGGGTCTTCACTTGGTCGGGCGTTAGTTGGTGCAGCACTGCTGTGCCACTCTTGGCGTCGCTGCTGCTGCCGCTTGGTACTGGCGCTCCGGCGATCTCGTCTTCGCTTGTCGCTGTTGCGATTGAACTGAGAAGTGCTTGGAGCAGTGCGAGCAAGTTCGTCACGCGCTGCAAGTAGCTCAGCCGCACCGAGCAGCCGTACTCTTGGATCACGCGATCGATCGCGTCCAAGAGCTCCGAGTTAAGCAAGCGCGTCTCGATGATGTCGAGCGCTCGAAGCGCGAGCGCACTGTACGCGTGCGACTCGGGTATCCACGTCGCGCGCTGAAGCGTCAGGTAGCGATGGATGTACGAGCGATGGATCGGTTCGTGCGCGAGTCTGGACGCTGCACTCGCTGTACTCTCGGCAGTGTCACTGTCGTCTGACGCTGTTGTCGTGTCGAAGCAGACGACTGCGTTGAGCTGCAGCGTACTCGGTGCACAGTGTTGCATCGACAGTGTCTCAAAGTGGAACTGGAGGTTCGGTGGCACCGTCATGCTCTCGCCATCTTCAAATGGCAGCACGTGCGTCGGGGCGTCTTGCTGCTGCGCTCGCTATCAATTGGAACGTGCACTTGCGCTTGAGCACACAGCTGAGGTACTCGAGCCACGTGTGCTCAAGTGCGCCGTCAAAGACGACCCAGACGAGGCTCTGCATCGTCAAGAGCGGCGCGATGCTTCGGGTCGCAAGCAAGTTGTCAACTGGTGACGATAAAGACGAAGACAGCGGTGCATCCAAACGGACGCCAGCTTCACTCGCTCGCACTGGCGCGTACGTTTCCTGCGCGAGGCGAATGAGACGTCCAAGCACCGACTTGGTTCGACCTTTGCCGTCTGGCGCCGTGCTGCCGTACAGCTGCGTGAGTGTGAGCGCCATCGGGAGCACGACGTGGACACTCACAAAGCTCTCACAGTCGGTGTCGCTCTCGTGAGAGCTGGTGCTGCAGCTGCTAGGCTTTAGACCTGTTGATGTGCTTGTCGTTGGCGTTGACGTCTCTTGCGGTAGGCTCCGAGGCGATGGCGGGATAGTGACTGGGAGGTGGCTCGCAGCTTTTGGCGACGGCTTGTTCGTACTTGCCACCTCGCCCGCTGCCAGCTTCTTTGAGCCGCCTGCTGATGCAGTTGCAGAAGCAGCGCTGTCGTTCTCGTCAACGTGGCGCTTGTACAGCTTGAGTGCTTTTGCTACGACGGTGTACGTTGTCGTCTTCCCAGTTCCACTTGCGCCTGTGAGAATGACGCCTGTGGCAGCGACGAGACCACTTGCGAGCGTCTGTGCGTGCTGCACGAGTGCGTGGCGCGGCACCAAGTGGAGCGCTGTTGCAGCTGTCTCAATGAACGGACGCAGCTGCACAATCCCGTCGCGAGTGCTTGCAGCAGCTTCAGCTTCGCGGCGGCGCCACTGCTTGACATACCACTCGTTGCGCTGATTGCCGATACACAACACCCGCTCGAGCAGCTTGTCAAGGCTCTTGCAGCTACTGTTGCCGTTGCTGCACGTGTCGCTGTCTCCTTGTGCTGAAAGCTCACATGTGTACGTGGCAAAGTGCTCTGCGATTGCTTCACGCAGCAGAAAGAGCTGCAGCGGCGCGCGCTCAAACGCCTCGGTGGTCTGTGCGACTTTCACTGCCACCGACGCAACGATCGTCTTGAGCGCTCGCAGTGAGAGTACGGCGTCTTGCGGCGCAGTCAGCACGTCGCTCGATGCGCGCACGTGATGCAAGAGCGTACTCAGCTTGCGTGCAATCGAGTGCGGTGCCTCAAAGCCTTTGCTCTCGAGAATCGCTTCGAGGACGAACGCAGCGTCGCAGGCGAGGACTTCGAGCTGACTCAAGTGTTCTGTGAGTGCGTGCACATCGCGAGCGCTGCTCATTGTGCAAAAGTCGCGCGGTCGCGTAAGCAGCAGCGCTGTGCCTGGTACAAACGCGATCGAGTCGCGCTGGAGACCGGTGATCGGAAGCTTGGTCAAGACGCAGTGCTCGATCGTCCCAAGCGTCGCCGCGACGACGCGAATGAGCGCGAGTACATACGGCGTCACGACTGACGGCAACCGCAGACAGAACGTGCCGCCTGCGTGGAGCGCGCCGCGCAAGAGCATGAGCACATGCGCGAGCTGCGTCGGCGCGCTCGCAGTCGCACTAAAGCACTGGCGACCGAGCAATCGACTCACTTGGATCCACAAGTGGGTCTTGCCACTCTGCGCGGGTCCAGCGATCACTACGCTTTGCGCATTGCGAATGCACGCTGCGAGCGCAAAGACTGCGCGCCGTTGCGGGTGTCACGGCACTGTTTTTTTTCGGGGGGGGGGTCAAAGAGCCTAACTTGTTGTTTAGGCTGGACTTCTCTCCTGCCAGAGGGAACTACCCAGTATTACTACGTTGTCTAGACTACATGATTGTTGGTCTCTGGCCCAATGTGAGTGGCGGTGTTGCAAAG
>JAASFL010000733.1:0-13818 GCA_023333735.1 Globisporangium takayamanum
TGCTTGGTACATCGGGCAAGTGCGGCACGTTCTGCGTGTCATGGTCTTCGCGATCACCCACCCGAAGGTGAAACTCTGATGCTACGACTTTGCCTGCTACTGCGTCACACTTTGGTTGCACACTTGGTTGCTCTCATTGCTTTCATACGTGCTGTGCGCACAGATCGCTGCGCTCTTCCTGAAGCTGTTGGAGGACTACAAGGGGCTGCAGATCAAAGTGATGACGGATGCACAGTCAATCTTGATGCTGCATTTGTGTTGTTCACGAACTCATGCTTGGATCACGACCACGACCACGACCACTGCTACTGTCGCTGTCGCTCTTGCTGCTCTGCAGCGCACTAACGCATGCGCTCACACAGCGCGTGATCTTGGAGACGCAGGTGCCGATCGTGCATCCGTCGTCGCGCCAGGAGCTCAAGCTACTACAGCTCTTTGCCGACGAAGAGCCAGTCGACACGCTCGAGTCCTTTCGCGTGCAGTTCCGACAAGACCGTGCATGGCGCGATGCGCTCTTGCCGCAGCTCTGTCGGCAGCAGCATGTGCGCTGTCGACGCGACGTGCCGGCTGTGCTCACGACAGCGACCACGGACGCGAGCGGACACACTGTCGGGACGCTCACGATCCTCGAAGGACAAGAGCCGATCGACGCGCTCGTCGCATTCTCGATGGCGCACGACGGCGTCGGGCGCGAGCAGCGCATGCAAATCCTCGACGCAGTGTGCCGCCGTCCAGGGCTGCGCTGCACGCGCACTCGCGCGCTCATGGACGCGCAGCGCATCGCTGGCGACAACAAGACGTCGCTCGGGATGCTCGAGATCTACGACGACGAAGAGCCAGTGGACCAGATCTACCGCTTCATCGTCGACCACACATTGCCACCGCAGGCGCTTGCGCAGCTCACTGCTGCGTTCTGCGGTGCGCGTCGCGTCCCGTGTATGCGGGAGCAGCCAGTCGCGTACGCGCGGCCAATCACCACTGCTGAGCACGGACCTCTCGGTCGCCTCGTGATATCGCTCGACGACGAACCAGCGGACGCAGTGCTCGCGTTCAGCGCATCGCGTGGCCTCAGCGACGCGTTTCGCCACGAGCTACTGCGTCAAGTGTGCGCAGACAAGTACGTCCAGTGCACGCGCGACGTTGCGCGTGTTTGCTGCGCCGATCCAGGTCGAGAACGGCACGACAGTCGGCGTCTTGGAGCTCTTTGAGCACGAAGAGCTCGCGGACGCAGTGTACCACTTTGCAAAGACGCACAATATCTCGATGGATCTCCGTGTCTCACTCTTTGAGACGCTTTGCTACCGAAACGACATCCAGTGCTCACGCGGTCAGGCGTTGCTCAAGACGTTGCCAGTCCATAGTGGCGCCGAGCGTGCGCTTCTCGGTGTCTTGCGCGTTTACGAAGGACAGGAGGCAGCGAACGTTGTCCATGCGTTTGCACAAGAGCATCACTTGTCGGACGCAGACGAACTCACGCTCGTCGAGACGCTCTGTGGGACATCGTCATCGCCGCGATCACCAGCGCCAGAACGCAGCTCTGAGCGCCGCGCACGTCCAGAGATCCAGCTGGCGTGCACGCGGTACGCGCCAGTGGTGTTCACTGCGCCGATCGCTGCACCAAACGGCACGCGCCTAGGAATCCTCGAGGTCTTGCGGAACGGAGCCAGCCGATGCGATCGCGCGCTTTGGGAACAAGCACGGACTCGGGAAGGACGAGAAGCACACTGTGTGGCAAGCTGTGTATCAAGCGAGCGGACTCCCATGCACGCGCTCGCGTGGCGTCATGTACGAGCACGTGTACACGCTGCCACATGTCAGTAGTCCTAGCAACAGCAATAGTAGCAGTAGTGACAGTACTGTGCGCGAGCGCCTCGTGTTCATGGATGGCGAAGAGCCAACGGACGTGATCTACGAGTACGGCCGCATGCGCAACCTCACGCTGCGGCAGCGCAAGCTCTTGCTCCATGACGTGTGCAACGAGCCGCGGCGCCGACCAAACTGCACGCGCGCTGAGCCGATGCTGCTGCAGATCCCCGTGTGGGAGACGCAGGAGAAGAAGTTTGGCGACCTCGAAGTTCTCGAAGGGCAGGAGCCGATCGACATGGTCTACGCGTTCTTGGAGAAGCACGACCTGTTCCAGACTACACCGATCACACACGACGCTGCTCAAAGTCGTGTGCAACAGCACGCGCGTGACGTGCGCGCGCATGCGACCACGGCGGATCCTGTTCTCGCTCCACGCGACGTACGCTGACATTGCGCATACGCTCCAGTACGTGCGTCCCGAGAGCGACTGGATCTGCGAGCAGCAGCGCAGTGGCGGACAGACGTGTGTGCACTACGTCGAAGTGCTTGCGAAGCACTTTTGCGAGACGCACATGTTTGACTGGCAAGGCTGCGACGCGCGAATCCTCGATGCGCTCACGACGCAGCTCGAAGCGTACGAGAGTGCGATGTGGCGCGGCAAAGACCTCTACGCCAAGCTCGGTCTCGTCAAGTCGGCGACGCGCGAAGAGATCGACGCAGCGTACAACACGCTCGTGAAGCGCTTCAACAACGAGACGGAGCCGTACAAGTACGAGAAGCTCCGCGAAGCGTACGCGACACTGAGCGACGTTGAAGAGAAGTACTTCTACGACCTCCCGTGCCTCAAGTTCTTTGGGCTCTGCGGCAAGAAGAAGAAGGACGGATCGATCTCGATCACAGCAGACTAGCGATTGAGCAAGGAGCACGTTGTACACTGTCGTAGTCCCTCACTTGTGTGTCTTGCGTCCTTGGTGTATCCTAGTGAGTTCCGAACCAGCTACGTAGCACTGAGCGTCTCACGTAGCGGCGCTCGAGACGCTGTGACTCGTTGACATGCTCGTCTAATATGATAGGATCTTTCAACGAGTTGAAGAGTCGCAGGAACAAGCGCTGACTGACTCAACGTTGGCTGGTGCTCCGCTTGACGAGGCTCGCTGTCTTGTCTGTTGGTCTGCTTTCGTGTGATAGAGACAGAGAGGTTGGTGGAGCGAACACATGCATGCAGACAGCGACGACGACGCGCCTCAAGCGACCGTGCAGGCGCTGCAGATGCAAGCAACGAGTGAGCTCGCGACGGCGCGGACGCTCATTGGCATTTCGAGCAGCGTCTCGCTCGTTGCAGCGCTCGCGATGATCCTCTGCTTTGTACTCTTTCAAGAGTCAAGGCGCTGTGGACGCCGCGTGCTACTGTGTCTCCACGTCGCAGACGCTGGTGCTGCGTGCGCATGGCTCCTCGTACTCGCAAGCCCGGAGCGCGACGAAGATGATCCCGAGCCCGACGCTGGCGCCAATGGCTCACATGCATCGCCGGCATCGTCGCTGCTCTGCCATACACAGGCGTACTTGCTGCTCTTCTTCGTGCTCGCATCGTGTCTGTGGACGGCGTGCTTTGCGTTCCACCTCTTCCAGCTCCTCGGACGGCGCAAGACTGCACCAGAGCTGTACGAGAGTCGCTACCACGTCATTGCGTGGGGCGTGCCGCTCTTCACGGTGCTTCACATCGCGCTGCAGCAGCTCCTCGGATACGACTTGGTCGGCGAGAGCGGCTTGCCGTGGTGCTGGATACGCACATGGAGTGACTCTGAGTGGGCACCAACCGGCGTGCTCGTGGAGCTGAGCGTGTTCTACGGTCCGCTGCTCGCTATCCTGCTGCACAACGTCTCGACGTACCTCACGCTGCTCCACAAGCTCCAGACCGACGAGATCTCGACTGCAATGGAGGCGCAGATCTGCTCGCGCATGGTCGCGTACACCTGCGCGCTCTTCTTCGCACTCGTCTGGGGCTTTGTCGGACTGCTCTACCAGGTGTGTTGTATGAGGTCAAGTAGCAACGATGATCGCATGGTCGACGTCTCACGTGACTTGTGCTTGTGCGCCAGGCGACATCACCTGACCACTCGCTCAGCCGCACGCTGCTCTACTTGACGTGCATCTTTGCACCGCTCCAGGTGCGTCCTATGCTAACAAGCGCGAGTCTTGCGTCTTGCGTCATGGTAGTCGATCGATCAGGACTTGACACGACGCTGCTGCTTGACATGTGTGCTCTTGTACAGGGCGCCATGAACACATTGGCGTACGGCATCAACAAGAAGGTCACGCATCTGCGCTCGCGCGTTGTCACTTGTACGACCACTCCAACGCTGCGTCTCACGTACACTCGCCTACGATTCTCTCTCTTGCTCTTGCTCTTGTAGCTCCGACACCGAGTCACGCAGGCTCTCGCTCGACTCATCAAGACATAGCAACAGACAGCAACGTCCACTAACCAACCCACTCCACTACAACGCACACACTTACGTGCACTCGACGCGGCTGTTCTTCGCGTCTCTTCCTTCCTCCTCTCATCCTTCACCGCTACGTTGTCTTGGACGTTGTCTTTGTCCTCAGCCTAGAGCGTAAAGTCGTCGTGCTGGATGCGCGCAGCTTCTTGACGCCGCGCCACGGTCGCAGGCACGTCGAGCTGGAAGACCGCCGACTGACCTCGCTCGACGCGACTCGCCGCGAGCGCGTGCTTGACTGCAAAGAGCACGCTCGTCGCGAGTGCGTACGGCGGCTCGCCCGTGGCTTTCGAGTTGAGCACGCCGTGCTTTGTGAACGCGTTGTCGAGGAGCGTGACCTTGAGCTTCTCAGGAATGTCCTTGGCGCACGGCACTTTGTACTCCCACGTCCCTTGCGTGAGCAGCGCGCCAGTCGCGTGCGCAAACGTCACGTCCTCTTGCAAATACAAGCCAATGCCCATGATCAACGCGCCTTCGATCTGCCCAATGTCAATCGCAGGGTTCAAGCTAATGCCGCAGTCGTACACGAGCTCGGACCGCAGGACGTTCACTTCGCCCGTGAGCACGTCCACTTCGACCTCGGAGCACGCAGCTGCGTAGACAAAGTAGTCAAACATCGCCGGCGCTGCGAGCGTCGCGAACGGCTGTGCGATAGCAAACAGCCGAATGCCAGCTGCGTGAGCGCGCGCGACGCGCTGGGGCCACGACTCGGTCGCGTACGTGTCGTTGATTGGCTTCATGAGCGTCTTGAGCTCGTCGCAGCACGCACTAGCAGCGATGGGACAGGAGCAGTTCAGTCGAGTCAGATCAGGTCCAACACAAGTCCATCACAGACATGTCTGTCTGTCTATCCGCTACAGTTGCAATGGCAGCACTCGTACGTACAGAATAGACTGGACGACCGACTCGGACGTGCTGGAGCCGCCAGTCGCGTCGCTGTTTGGCGTCTTGTCGGTCGACGTCGCGCGCACAGACACGAGCTCGAGGGGAATGCCGAGCGCGTACGCACACGCCTGCGCAGCTTTCGTGTGAATGCCCTGGCCATTCAAGTCACACAGTACAAAACAGTCAGGACTCTCTCGACTGTAGCAGCATAAGTCTCGGAGTTCATCCAACGCACACACGCACAAGCGTACCTGACCAATCTCACAGCCGCCGTGCGAGATCACGACGCTGCCGTCAGCTGCAAAGATGTCGACTTTCGAGCCGTCCTTCCTACCGGAGTACACCATGCCGTACTTGGTCGGCGTGACTGCGACGCCGCGCTTCTTCCACTTGTTGTTCGAGTTGAAGCGCGCGTTCGCTGCTTCGCGCTGCGTCATGCGCGACGACACGAGGAGCCGGTCCCAGACGTCATGGAGCCGCACTTCCGTTAGCACTTGGCCGTACGGCGTCGTGTCGCCTTCTCTGTACAGGTTCCGCGCTTGGACCCACGCCATCGGGAGCTCCAGCACAGTCGCGACGTGGTGCAGTGCGGCTTCAACGAGCACGAGTGCCTGTGGGACGCCTGGTGCGCGGTGCGACGTGCACGTCTGCGTGTTTGTCAAGTACAGGAACGCCTGGCACCGGAACGACGGGATGTGGTACGCCGAGTCGGACCAGTTCACGGCCATGAACGCACTCCCAACTGAGTCCCAGACCGCGTAGCCGCAGTCGACGTGAAGCGCCAGGTCGAGCGCATGGATGTAGCCATCACTATCAAAGCCCACGCGGTACATCCCTTTCATGTTCTCGCGGCCGCCAACGAGCTGGAAGTCGGCGGTCCGGTCGTTCAGCACGCGCACTGTGCGGCGGTGCTTCTGCGCCGCGAGTGCCGCCGCTGCAGCGTTGATCACGCACCGCGTGAGCTTGCCGCCAAAGCCGCCGCCGACGCGCTGGACCGTGACGTTGATCGCGTGGAGCGGCAGTGCGAGCACACTCGCGACGTTCTGCTGCACAAACACAGGGAACTGCGACGACGACTCGATCTGCAAGACGTCGCCGTCCGTCTCAACCGACACTGTTGCGACCTGCGGCTCCATGTAAAAGTGCTTCTGCGCGCCGAGGTAGAGCTCGCCGGAGAGCTGGTGCGGACTTGTGTCGACGTTCGCGTCGACGTTCGCATCGCCCATGACGATCGGCTCGGCTTGCCCGAGTGTCTTTGCTTTCATCGCCATGTCAATGTTCACGATCGGCTCCGTCTGGTTGTTCCATCGGTCTTTGACTGGCACTGCGCCGTACTTGACAGCGCAGAGCGCGACCGCTTGCTCGGCGATCGCTTGGCTCGTTGCAACGATCACAGCGAGCGGTGCGCCGACGCAGCGCACGATGCCGCCGATCGGGACAAAGAGCGGCTCGTCGTTCGCGCCACCCGAGACGTCGTTCACACCAGGGATGTCAGCAGATGTGAGGATGTCGACGACACCTGCGAGCGCACGCGCGTGGTTGCCGTCGTCAATCACCAAGAGCTTCCCGAGCGCAGTGCGGCTGTAGAGAATCGCGCCATAGAGCGCGCGCGACGGTAGCTCTTTATCGGCAACGTACGCAGCTTCGCCAGTGACTTGCCACTTTGCCCCGATCTTCTGGATCGGCTGCGACACTGGACCCGTTGAGCTGCTTGGCTTGAACGCCTGCGTCCCAGATGACACTGCGCGTACGAGCCGGTCTGGTGCTGAGGCGACAGTCGGGTCAGTCAGTGCACTCGCATCGTTATCGCTAGTGATCGCAGCGACGAGCGTCTTGTAGAGCAAACCCTTCATCGTTGCAAGACGGAAGCGCTGGGACCCAAATGCGTCGCTCGCTCCGATCGCATCGACGTCGCGCTCGAGCTCTGCGACTGCTGCTGCTACCGTCGCTGCAGTGACGCTCTTGTCCGTGAGCAGCTTCTCTGTCAATGCAAACCGCGCTGGCGTCTTGCAGACGCCGCCAAAGACCACGCGCACGTCTGTGACGACTGGCACTGCTGCGTCTGTGCGCAAGCGGAGCCAGATCGCACAGTTGACGTGCGAGTGCGCGTTCTGTGCGCGCTGTGCGACCTTGTAGCACCGAAAGAGCTCGTGCCGGTGCGCATGGACTCTCGTCGTAGAGAGAGAACGCGCGATGCTGTAGAGCGGGAGGTTCATCGAGACAATGAGCGCAAACTCAGTTTGGGGCTTGCGCAAGTAGTCGTCAATGCGGACGTGCGCTATCGTCTCTTGCGTCGCGGCCATGACCGTCAGCGTCGCACCAATGCCCATGAGTCCAACTGCGAGGTCCGAGACAAACGTCGGGTACTGGCGACAGAGACTGAGGTTCCCTGCCCACGTGCCAGCATTGCGCACTTGGTTGTTTGCAACGCGCGCAACGAGCGTACTGAGCTCCGTGAGTGCGTCGCTCCCTGCGCCGTCGTACGTCTTGAGGAACCGCAACAGCGTGTTGATCGTGACTGCTGCACCGACGACTGCGTGGCCGTCGTCTTCCCGCACAGTCAGGACTTTCAAGTCGGCGACGTAGTTGAGCTCAATCTGCACTGGCGCTTCGTCCGGTCGGTTGTACGGCGCAGTGCAGTTGTAGTACTTGCTCACGCCGTGCGCAGTGCGACCACCGACGAACGCGACGTCGTCGAGTGCGCGAGTGCTGCTGCTGTCGTGGATCGCATCAAAGAGCTGCGCGAGCGAGAGTGGGCGGTACCACGTGCGCTCTGGCGTCAATGCGTTCGTGTCCAGGAGCTTGAGCGCGCGAGGCTCAAAGTGGAGAATGAAGTCGGGCACTGGCGCTTCGCAGCGCTTGAGTGGCGTTGAGTCGACAGTGTCTTGGAGTGGCTGCTGCTGCAGAGGATGGCGCCGAGGGATGAGATCTTCCAAGTCCAAGTACGTCTGGCAAGTGCCAGCAGCTGCGTGACTACACTTGGCGTCGCAGATAGCGCTGCGTCCGTCTGCGACGTCTGCAGCATCGACGAGGAGCCAGTCGTCATAGTGTTCGCATGCTGCAACGACATCGAGGTGCGACTTGACACGAGTGTCGTTGGCTGCTACTGTAGACGATAGAGGCCGTGGCGCTGGCTCGGGACCTGCGTCCATGTGATCGTCATCGTACGCGAGCTGCAACGACGCTACGTCCATGTCCTTGTCGCTGTCGCTGTCGCTGCTGTCTGCAGCGAATGAGTGGAAGGCTTCGAGGATCGGGCGGTAGCCTGTGCAGCGACAGAGGTTGCCGTCAAAGTGGTCTTCCACAGCGCGCCGCGTGAGCTTCTCGCTGCTGCTCTCTTGCTGCTGCACGAGCTCGTACATGTTCATGACCCACCCAGGTGTACAAAAGCCGCACTGCGTGCCATTCGAGTCCGCGAGACGACGCTGCACGTCGTGTAGTCCTGTCGCAGTCGACCCAATGCCTTCGACAGTCGTCACAGCAATGCCGTCGAGCGCACAGACAGGAAAGAGACAGGCGTTGACTGCACGATGCACGAGCGCTGGCGCCGCTGTGTCTACATTGCAGCTAGTCGTGTGTGTTGCGCGTGGCACGGCTGGATCGAGCGGGCGATGGCTCAGCACGACTGTGCACGCACCGCAGCCGCCTTCGCCGCACGAGAGCTTTGTGCCTGTGAGGTGCGCATGCTCACGCAAGTACGTCACGAGCTTGAGTTGCGGGTCTGGGTTCACGAGCTCGACTTTCACGCCATTGAGTGCAAACGTCACGACGCTCGTCCAGTCACTCGACGCTCGCATCTGCGGTGCCATCAAGCACGAGCAATCGATCTTCTCAGATCTTCTCAAGTCACCCGCGGAATGCCGTCACTTTGATGAGCGAAATACGCTGACTTGGTTTTAGTATATACTCAGATTTTGAGTATCAAAAGAGAATCAATGACACTTTGTAAGCGAAAAAATCACACAAACCACTTTTGCTACTACAATATGCCGGTCAATGTATCCGATGTTCTTGACGACTAATGTACGCTGATCAAGAGGTGAAGTGGTGAAGTGAAATGTCGCGCACGAGTGTTTGAATTGTAGCGGCGCAGATTGTAGTAGGGACAGGAGGATCAGTAGAAACAGCAGCAGATCTGCAACAAGTGCGCTAGCAGTACATCAAGCGAACGAGAGATTGTGAGTGCATATATCGATGAGAGATATACGCGAATTTTAGCCAATTATATGCGTTAGGGTTAGGTGTGTACGGAGAACCATTGATTCCAACGTATCCATGTAGAAATATTGATATGGCGATAGACAGATCAAGTCAAATGCGTATCAGTCTCATGTTTGCGCTCTTTCCGTGCGATGGGTCTTGGCGCACTGCAACCGGCGAACACACAGCGCGCCCGAGCTACGGCTGCGAAGGTGTTCGCCAAGTTCTTAAAGGCAGAAGAGATGTTGAGCAGGATTATGTGTGTTAATGCATAGCGAATGACAAGAATGGGCAAGTGTTTGTGTCTGTAATGGACAAGTTTGGTATGTACTTGGCGTTCTCTGAGGTGAAGAACGGAAAGTCACTTGCACGGTGCTCATGCATGCAGTACTATCGTCAAGCCAAGTACTGGCTGTTGGACATGTTTCCACAGCATCGTTTAGTGCTAGAGGCAAAGCTTCTCAAGATGAGGCGCACGCTCGAGAGCTTTTGCCTCAAGCGCGAAGGTGGTGGGTTTGCTAAGTAGTGACTGCATGCACGAAGAGTGACCTCAAATGCACGATGTTGTATCTGCATGAGAATGGTCGCATGCCTAGTGATTATCGTTTGCTTGCTTAGTCTCCTATGGTACATGTTTGATCGCGCGTCTGATGTGACGCACGTCCGCAAAATGTGTCTGCGGATGCGAACAATGTGTCCGTTGTGCGCTTTGCACGCGTTATAACGAGTGAGTAACAGGGTCTGTCTCTTTATCCTGACACCGACTACACCACTTACCCACTTCTTGCTGTTGCTCTTGCACTTGCGACTCAAACCCCACTTAACGCCAGCTTGATCGGTAACCTCCCTGCTCAGCCCGCTCCGACGCAAGTCACTCTCGCTGACGAGCCGCCACTCGCAGAGCTGCTCCTAGCGCTGCTCTGTCCGTCGACGGCCCGGCCACACCAACAGCACCCTCCATCCACAGTCACGTGAACCGGCTTCTCGGCTGCGTTGCGCGCCCCGCCGGTGTTGACGAGCAGCTGACGTCGCACTCGTTTCGTCGAGGCGGGGCGCAGCATGCCAACAGCTCGTTCGAGCTCAGTAATCGCTGGATCTTCGATCGTGGTGCCTTGAATGTGTCAACAACAAACAAGGCGTTCAACTACGTGCTTTACAAGCGCCAGGAGGACCACAAGGTTGCAAAAGTGCTCAGTGGCCGAAGCCCAACAGATAGCGTACCACTTCAGGAGCTCGAGCTGGTGTAAGATCGTCTGTTTGCCGCTTGCTCGAAGCTGTCTTCACCGTGCTTTTGTGTCGCGTGACGCGCGCTCGTCGTTCTCACGGTTTTTTGTCTGCTGCACTACCCCACCCTAAAGCAAAACCACCCGAACAGCCTCGCGCTACAGTGTCTTGAGCCGTGCACGCTCGATGCTCAGTGCTCTCTCGCCGATCTCCTCGCATGGCCATCCTGCATTGCGTCGGCGTCGCAAACACCAGCGCTTCTAGTCAGTCCACAGCATCAAGAGCAAAGTAGTCAGTCATTGGACGCGCAAAAGCTGATCACGCACCAATCTGATGTGATCGAGCAGCTCGTGCTCTTGTCAAGCACCAGGATCAGCGCCTCGATGAGCTTGAGGCCCACTCGATGACTGCCAACGCGCGCACCAAGAAGCGGGCCCCAGCTCTAGGCGGCGAGAAACGCGTCAGTGAGCAGAGACAGCGTCTTGCAGCCACTCTGCTCAGCGCGACGTGATTCCAGTGGTTCTGCAGCGAGCCGCAGGTGTGGGATCTGGAGGCGCCTGTATCTGTAGAGGTCACAGTGGGCTCTTGCTTCGCCTCGCTCACAGCAGATTCACACTCGCACTAGCACTCACAGCATTTTCGCACTCGCAGCAGACTCACACTCACACACGCTGAACAATCGGAGCAAACACGCTCTCGCACTCGAAACGGACTCGGAGCAGAATCGCATTGCTCACACCAGGTTCCTGCAGCAGCAGTCGCAGCAGTAGCCGTAGTCGTAGCAGTTGGAGCTCCACCAGTCGTAGTAATCGGAGCTGTAGTAGTCGTAGCTGCACCTATTGCAGCAGTAGTAGTCGTCGTAGCAGCAATCGCACTCGCGTCTGTTGTAGCACTGGCGCGCACGCTCGCACTTATGCTCTGGATTCCATACTCGTCAGACGCAAGCACTAGCCATGAGTTTGTGTGTGCTGTCGTAGAAAGGAGAACATGTCACGTTGCGCGAGAGTTTTGATATTGACACAATATGCCAATTCAAAAATAGGCAACCTGAATTAATCAGCAACAAAAGCCTAAAGCACAGTATCGCAGTTTGAGACGAGATGGGGATTGAGAGAGTTCTAAAATACACCGCGCGAAATAGAAAGGCTAAAGAAGCAAAATGTTGATCGTGCAGCATGGCACGTGCTGAAGTCGAGAAAAATTTTCGACTGGGCAGGATATATGTCAATGACTTCAAATGTCTATACCGTTGCTCGCTGGTCAGAGCCGTACCGATGAGCATGTTGGCTACAACGATCAATGAACGCAACCCACCAGCAGAGATACAGCAAGAGCCCCAAACCGCAATGATGATGACGATTTTGAAGTGGAGTTGTCACATTGTACCCCACGATGGAGAACTCGGTTTGGGACGTCGAGTGTGGTGCCACCGACTGGTGCGGCTGTGAAGACAAGTGACTCCCGGCGACATGTTTGAATCAATGGGCGACCATTATTTCACGAAGCACAACTGCAAGTAAGTCCAAGCTGGTGCTCAATGCGAAACCGCTAGCACGATGCGGACGGGTTGGGTGTGTTCGCCACACAATTTACCCCCTGGGGTATTATTAGTGGTGTGCTTACCGAACACGACTACGGCAAGGGCATGATGCAGATCAGCGACAAAGCCTCAAATATCACCACCAGCGTCGCTGCAGAAGAAGTGCACAAGAGCAAGCGTAAGGACAGCGAGACTGAGGCACACAACGGACAGCGGCGAGCGGGGCTGCAAGATTGACTTGGTCAAGGAGCGCGGAGAGAACAAGGCCGCCGAGACCCGTGGACCACACGACTGCCAGTGACTGGGCAGGTCGGTGTGAGGTACTTGTGAAAGAGCTCAAGACGGCGCCAGTCGCGAAAGATAGCGCGGCGTGCGAACAAGCGACTTGAACGAGTGCACGCAAGCAGGCGGTGGTGTCGGCAAGGCAACTCAAGGCGGCGTCGGACGCGAAGAACAGCGCGACCTGCGTACAAGTGCCGGTGCAAGAGCACGTGCAGCGGTGCAGCAGGCGTGCGAACGACAATCGCTTAAACTCGTTTGAGTGATGCGCGGCACCTGGACTGCGCGAAGGAGGATCAGTCTATAATGGGCGAGAGGGACCGAAGGTGTGTGTGACCAAGGCGCAACGATGCCAGGGCGTGCACTTGGAGCCGGCGTGGCTCACTGAACGCGTACGAAGGAACAAGAGCGAGGTGATAAGCACTGATCTAATGCTAGCAAATCATATTGTATACAAAATTGTAGATAAAAGAATGAAAGGCCCAAAAAAATGGCCCTGTTTGGAAACGGCTGTTATGATCGCTACCACCGCACGGCCCAATGCCCTGAATAATTTTCCATTGAGATCTCAGTCCTCTCAATCATTTCGAGCAATTTCCATACCTATACATGCCACATCTTAACCTCCATCCAGCGTTGCGCTGCTGTATGTATTCGTTCTTGGCGGGGTACATCGAGCTCTCAGACTTATCAATCAACCAGGTGTGCCCTTACGAGCAAAGGTTATTGGTAACTTTGTGCACGCATTAAATATTCATTTATCACGAGGCAGGATCATTACAATGTCGCATTCTAACGTTTCGACAAAATTGAGAATGTCGAGCCTCTCCGAACCTCTCCACGCAGTTAATACTGCTGTGCTGTGACTGTCGCCCAGGATGGTTGCTGTACTTTCACACTGTTGTGAGCGGCTTCATCCTTGATCTCAACACTCGACGAGAAAACATGTCAAGGAACCACGATGTTTTACAAGCTCTCTGTCCTTGAACTCGCCATACACCTTCAGAACTTCAGCACGAAAACAATTTACTTCTCTTTGAGGCCTTCGTGCGCCTGCTGAGTTGTTCAAGTAGAGAACACATGCCTTGAGCGTATCACAGGTGCCAAATTGAACGCAATGAGCACATGTGTTGTCTCCTATACAAGTTCTAGTGTATTTTGGATGCCGTTTGGCGAATCTTTGGCACAGACTCGCGGCTGTGCTTCATCGTCTTCATATGTAAAGTGCGCGACAAAAGTCTTGGAAAAAAAACTATTTTGTTGGCTGTACCGTCAATTTTGCTCGTAGAAGCTAAAAACATATCAAAAACGATAGATCGTTCTGCGACGATTGCGGTGATACAATCCGATCATCGAAATTCGCAGTACCGGCAACGCAAGGGTAAA
>JAASFL010000734.1:0-13757 GCA_023333735.1 Globisporangium takayamanum
CGAATTTCGGTGATCGGATTGCATCACCGCAATCGTCGCAGAACGCTCTATCGTTTTTGATATGTTTTTAGCTTCTACGAGCAAAATTGACGGTACAGCCAACAAAATAGTTTTTTTCCAAGACTTTTGTCGCGCACTTTAGTTCACCTCCCGGAAGATGCCAACGTGAGCAAGAGCGACAAGGAACTTGAGCGCAAAGTTGTTCATGTTCTGACCCCCACAGCTGACCGCAAACACTGCGAGGGTCTTGGAGCTCGGTGCGCGCGTGTCCAAGTGTCGATCGAGTAGAGATATGACTTCGTTTGCGCCCTTTCGTCCCTTGCGCTCTGAGTACAAGTAGTTGTTTTGCACTGCGCGATGCTCGTCGTGGATGCCGAACATGGCTACAGAGACGAGCGACAAAAAGTACCATTCTGATGGTGTGTCGGGTGCGGCTGGCAACACGAGGTTCTGCGCGTCGTCAACGGTGAGCACTATGTTGTCTTCGTCGGCTTGGGAGGCGCGGTACTGATAGAGATCTCTGTAAGTAGAGCAAAGGCAAAGGTGTGAGGAAGCGGCGAACGAAATTATGCTTACTCGTCACTCAACAGCAACGGCAAACGAAATGATGCTTACCGCATAGCCTTGGCGGCACTCGTATGCTCATCGAACCGCTCTGTGTCGCTCGCAGAGGCATGTTTGCTCATCGTTCTCATGTAAATGAAGCACACGTCACAAACAGTCGAGCGAGGTGAGCCGATCTTGATGTCTGGACACTCCTTCGTCAAGATCTTGCGCATAGTCGATTCATCTGGCAGCACACGAGCCTTGCAGCTGCTGCGTGAGCGCGTCTCGGTCTCGCTGCCGCTGTGCTCCTTCTGCTCCTCGTCTCATTGCCGCGTTTGCTTGTTCTTTCGTAGCGTGAGTTCGTCGTGCCCGAGAGCGTTCAGCTCGTCGCGCTCTTTTTCAGCGAAGAGCTCAAGCTCGTGGTGGAGTCGCTGCCAGTGAAGTAGGACGGCAGCACCGTGGACCGTTCGGCCGACACACGGCTTCTCGCTCTCGCGTCACCTTGCTTCTGCCTGCGAAGGCGAACGGGCACCACTGGGCCGGTGTGTTCCGCGAACGAGCGAAACCAAGAGACCAACCATGAGCGGTCGACCGTTGCCGCGTTCTTGTTCTTGCGATATTTGTGTGCTTGTGGAGCGAAGGAGCCTCGCGCGACTTGAGTGCGCAGTCGGTCGAGCGTGGCGCTTGAGACTTGGTAACATGCGCTAAACACCGAGCGACAGCAAGTGCCGACGACAGGAAGAGCGTACGCAAAGCGCACACGCTTCTTGATCAGCGCCGTGCTCTCAGCAAGCACTGACAGCGCTGTCAGAACACTTGCTTTTCGCTCCCGCTTACTCATGGCTCTGATCGACGCGATGCACTGCACCAACTCGTCGAACTTGTTGCCGACGCAGCTTGGTGAGCATGGATCGTCGTCTATGACGATGGTTGCGTAGCCCTCGCACACGTCATTGTCCAGGTAATTGTCTTGCTCTTCGTGCCTATCGGATTCTTCGTCGTCGACGACGTCGCTGTCTTGCTCGCTAAAGCGATCCTCGTCGCTCTCACTCTCGCCAACGCTGGCATTCTCGTCGCTGTACTCGGTGCCGTGTGCTGATCCTTCACTGCTTGCAGCGGCGTCGCGCGCGCCGCGTGGCACTTGCCGCTCGACTGCCATGCTCGTTCACGTCTCGTCGTGTGCTGCGCCACCAGTGTGTTTTCGACAAAACACAAATCGCTCGTTTTCTCGAAACTTCACTCACGTACGAAAACTCGTCCCATGAGTTCAATTGCGATGATCTCGAAACGACCCCTTTCAAGTAAGCATCATTTCATTTGCCGCGGACTCATATATGTTAGTACCGGACTTGGCTGCATCTGCAGCCTACCGTGTGGACGTGCTTGAACGCTGCCCACGAGAAGACGCATTGCTGTATCGATCTACTCTTGATAACCTGGACAAGGCGGGCGGGCAAGGCTCTCCGTGCAGGAGGCACTTGCCGAGAGTCATGATGTTGGCGGCGCCGTTCACGTCTCGATTCCACACGATTCCACAGTCGCTGTTCTTGCAGCGGAGAACCATGTAGCCGATGCTCTCGAGCTTCGAGAGGCACTGGGAGTAGCGCGAGCTCGTGCGGTACTCGTCGACGGACAGCACTGTCGCGCGAGCTCGTAACGCGGTCACCATCGCGCCGATCGGGACAGGAGGGTAGCCACAAAACCAGGCGTGCGGACGCCAGCTTCCAATCGCGACAACCACGTCTTCGCGCGGCTGAGTGGTGTCCTGCACTCGCTCCGTGACGATCTTCTTCGCGATCTCCTCCATCGCGATCTTCTTGAACCGGCTCTGCGTCACTCGCCACTTTCGAAACGCAGTGCGCCTGCTGAAACTGAGCAGAAAGCCAATGCAGCTCCACAGACTTGCCATTAGCTGGACGATTGCGGTCGCAGATGCGGTCTTGGACGACGGCAACCGCTCCAGCAAAGACACGTAGCGCGTGCAGTCCTCGTCCTTTCGGTGATGCAGTCGATTGTTCCAGTCGTTGGCGTGCGTCATGCGAACGTGGTGTCGGTACTCACGACCCGACACCTGATAGAAAGAGGTCATGCGCGACGCGCACTTGCGGCGTACTTTGCGCTTCCGCTTTCTCGGTCTCTTGTGCTTCTTGCTAGTCTTCCGACGCTTCTGCTTCGGCTCTCGCGCTCGTTTATTCCTCTCTCACCGTGGCGTCGCGTCAATGTTTGTGTTGTGTTCACCGATTGCGTAGATGCGCAGCGCAGCGCACATGTCGATCACGCCGGGGTCGATCACAACCAGGTTCGCCGGGAGGTTGCGTTGGTGAGTCATGTACTCGTCTTCGTGCTGCGCCTCGCGCTGCCGCGTTGTGTAGCGGAGCACCGAGGCCAAGTACCTGTTCGTGACGACACGGCAAGCGAACTTGATCCGCGATGTTGCGAGACTCGTCCGATTGAACGCTTTGTGCCAAAGCTGCACCTTGCGATCGACAAAATCTTGTAGTGTAGGGTGTGTCTCTTTGCCGCCTTGTGTTGTCGCGGTCAGACTGAAGATACTGACACATGTACGTCGGTAGATGCTGTTGCTCATTTGGTAGAGCACGGTCGTAGGAATCGGAATGTGAGCGGGCACGAACGAGGTTGTAAGCGGCAACAGCGAGAACAACTTCATGCCGTGGTCGATGTGCTCCGCTGTCACATGGTGCGACTCGACAACTTGTAGTATTTGGTGCGTCTTTGCGGCAAAGTAAGCCAACTTCCTCTCGACCAAATCCTCGGTCAAGACGTCGTCTGCCGGCAGACGACGTCAAGCACGAGCGCGGAACGCAATCGACCACAAGCGAATGTCCGCGTCACTGGAGCCTGTGGTGCCAAACTTGCACATCCGCTGCACTGTGTTCGCCGTCTCAGAGTCGAGGTGGAAGCGTAGTCGGAGGTACGTGCGAAAACGGCGCTCAAAATTCAAAGTGATGTGGTTGCGTGCATTGGTGGTCATCGTCGCCGCGAGTTCTGTAATGGGCTCGCCCAATTGATCAACAACAGGTGGCGAGTAGCCTTGACACTCGCTGCGCGCCTTGCAGTGGACGGCAAGAGTGGCTCGCAATGCTGGATCGTTGCACTGTGATGGTCGTTGCATCACGCCAACACCGGCACAACATTGACGAAAGAAGGTCTGGCTTAGCTCAGCGAGAGGAGTGCCAGTCTCTACGCATCGCGCGACGTGCAGACACGCAACGCACGTCGCCTCAATCGCGACAGCTTGCAGCGCATGTACAGCGCGGTCGATCTCGTCACGCAGCGCCGGGAGTGGGCACAGCGTCTTGAGTGTGACTTGCATGGTCGAGTAGACGGCGTTGTTGGGGGGTTCCGGTTCTTTGGGGTCGTTGGGCGGATACTGCATGAGCACATCGCCGGGAAGAGAAGTCTTTGGATGCTTTCGCTGTGGCTGTCCCTCGAGGCCGACTGGCGCGGCTCGTTTCTTCCGTTGACCCATAGCTGTGCTGTGCTGTTGGGGCTTCAGTTTGGGGAGTGACCAGGTGACTGTGTGTTTTCTCTGTCAAAGATTCGCACCTAACCACGTTCTTGCTGTAAACGTTCTCACATGTTCTCACATGTTCAAGCCACTTCAACATGCGTGTCAAAATAGTCGGTTCTCAGTCTATAGTTAGAGCAAGTGATGTGCGTGTCACGGACTGTCATCCTTGCTCGCACATGGGTGTGCACTCGTCACAGAAGACTCCAAGCTCCAGCAGCGCAATGCACCGCATGCTGCAGGTGCTCGTTGTTACGTTCATCACCATCTGCTGCTACAGCTGCGTCGCGACCGCGCAGTCGGCGTTTGGCACAGCTACTTGTCGCCTCGAGACGAATCGCAGCAGCAGCATCTCTGATGTCAATCAACAAGTCGTCTGTCTTCGCGAGCACACTGAACGTGACCGCACCAGTCTCACGAAGCGCGTGAGCACTCGATGCACTAAAGCACATTGCGACGTCACACAAGTCGACACAGCGCTTCTGCCAGACTTTTGGAATGTACGCTCATCGCGCACTCTTCGACGCTGCTGCTGGTTCTTGCTCTGTTCTCACACCCACCCGCGCATGCTCTCTCTCTTTCGTTCTCTAGGCGCATGGTGCGATTGACCCTCGCATCGCAACAAACGGCGCAGAGCCACCCGAGCAGCTCGTGAAAGTGACGGACCGACGGCACCGCCACCCTGTGTTTGCGACCGTCTGCTCGATCGCGTTCTTGCTCACGATCATCACAATCATCATCGTGTGCACGCACTGACAGCCAGCTAGTGCACGACAGGACATCCATGCATCACACCTCATAGACAAACTTCCACCGCTACGCAAGACCACGGCCATCCATCGTCTTCATCATCATGATCCTATTTCCATGCAGGATCGTTAGTACTATGCAGTACAAACGACGCACTCCACTCGTGCGTCCGTCGTGTCCTTCACGCACTCATCTGGCGACGTCCGAGCGACGAGGCAGTCAGTCACTTGCCTCATGCTCCGACTATTCGTGCGCAAACGACGAGTCGTCGTGGCTCACAGACGTGCGCTGCTCGAGCTCCTGCGTGAGCGACATCATGCGGAAACGCTGGACCTCTTCCTCCAAGATGAACGTCACTTTGCGCTCGTCAATGTACTTGCGCTCAAAGTAATGACAGCGTGCGAGGAGCTGGTCATTCTCTTCTGTGAGGAACTCGGCCTCCTGTGCGCGGTCCTGTGCGTCTTTCTCGGCTTGTGTGAGCAGCACTTGGAGCGAGTCGTTCGCGCGCATCAAGCTGTCGACTTGGACGTACAGCTCGCGCTAGAAGCGCAGTAATAGAGCGGCAGATAGTGTCAGGTCGGATGTGACGACAGGTCAAGGACACCAGCCGCTCAACGACGTACCATCATCTCGTCTTTGCCGTCACTACCGCACAGGGAACCGTCCAGAGTAACAGAGAGACACAGAGAGCAACAGTGTGTCAGTCCAGCCACGTCCTAGTGCACACGCCAGGTCCAAGTACTCAAACGCACTCTTTTGCGTTTTCAAGACGCAGTTCGTGGAGCTGCACTGGGACACTCATGAGCTGCTGCTGCTGCTCTTGAAGGACACCAATGACGTGCTTGAGCTCCTGCTGCTGGCGAATGAGCGCAGCGATCGTCTGCTGCTGCTGGAGGAACTGCGACGCGGAGATCGTGATCGACTTGGTGCGCGACGTTGACGATGTCGACGGGTGGCGGCGACTGCTGCTGTTGTAGCCGTCGCTGTCGTCAATCGACTGGCGCCGGTGCGCTGTGCCGCTGCTACTGCTACTCACGCCCACGTACCGACTCGTAGGACGACTCTGTAGCGGTGTCGACGACGCCACTGGCGTTGAGAACGCAGTCGATGACGTCGTTGAGCTCGGGAAGAACGCGCTTGATCGGTACGACTCGCGTCTGTGGCCATTCCGCAGCGCAGCGGCGATTGTGATCGACGCTGAGCGACCACGCGTCGTCTCGTGCGGCTCATCAGCGTGGCTGTCGCTGTCGTCCTGCGTCAAGTCGCTCATCTGGAGCGCCAAGCGAATTGGACTCACGCTCCGCATGCGCATGCGGCGGTTCTCGCGCGACCGCTGCTTCTGCGGCGTCGCACGCGACCGCGCAGTCGTGCGCGACGACGGCGGTGGTGGTCCTGGCTGCGGCATTTCGCCAGCAGCAGACGCAACTGGATGGCGCTTCGAGAGCTGCACTTGCGTCTGGAAGAGGTGGTAGTCCTGAGACGACGACGTGCTGTGGACTGAAAAGTCCTGACTCACACCTGCAGTCACAGATGGAGTGGCGTACTCGACCGAGTCAGTCGAAGCCGACGGCTCAAGCTCGCTCGCGTACAGTGGCGACGTCGAGTAGTTCTTTGCAAAGAGCTGACAGGACGCGACCGACGCGAGTGACCGGAATGGCGACGACCGACAGACAGCAGGAGCGGTGTTAGTGCCAATAGACAAGCGCAGAGCTAGAGACGGATCGACTAGTACGCACAGGGTTGGCGTCGTTGTCATAAGGACGAGTTGGCTCGACCGAGAGGTCGGTGATCGTGAAGCGGCTCTTGCGCTTGACACTAGCAGCGTCCGTCGAACAAAGAGCGCGTCAGTCGTGAGGCGTGTAGGAGCAGTAGCAGCAAGTGATGATCGCACCGTCGGTCGAGTGGGCGGTGACTTGCGTCCTCTGCGCGCTTGTGGTCGCGGCGCACTGGCACTGGCGACGGTGTCGCTGGTGCACTCACTGCGCCACTGGCGTTTGGTGCACTAGCGACAGCGTCAAGCGCGTTGCTGTGGACATCGATCGTGAGACTTGCTTGGGTGTGGAGCGTCGGTGACTGTGTGGACGAGAGGAGGCAGTCGACGCAAGAGAGACAGACAGTGAGCGCGCGACTCGCTCGGATCGAACGAACGACGAGTGCCAGTGCGTACGTACGCGCTGCTGTTGGGACAGATCTTCACTCACAGCGCGTACGAGCGGCAGTGGAGGCAGCGCCGCTGGAGCAGACGTAGTGACAGCTGCGTGGTCGAGCGAGGCATCGTGGCTCCCAGGCGATGGCTCTGGCTCGTCGTGCACGACTGCAGATGCGACGACAGTCAAGAGCGATGGAGCAACAGACGCAGACTGCGCTGTCACAGCTGCGTCGCTCGGTGCTTTGTCCATCGACACGAGCAACACTGCTGCTGGCACTGCGACGTCGTGCTCAGGCGACTGCTGCGGCTGGAGCATTGGCGGCAGTACGACAGGCACGACTGCTGCGATCGACGCTGCTGTCGCTGGATCCGCAGTGGCGTGCAGAGCGAGTGCTGCGATCTTGTCGGCAGCGAGTGCATCTACAAATGCTCGACTCGGAGGTGCGACAGCTGAGAGCATCAGATCATTCGGTGCAGTAGCGGTGACTCCACTGAGCGGCAGGACACCAGCGACGCCTACACTCACTGACGGCTGCGCGTCGTCCTGGAACAACGGCGAAGACTGCGGCTCAGCAGCGCACGGTGAGCTCGGCGAGATCTCTGTGATCGTGAAGCGGCCCTTGCGTTCCACGCGCGCGCTGCGCGGTCGCGGCAGCGGCGCCTCCATCATGTCGCGACTGCGGCGGTGCGCTCGAGGTGACGACGACCTCACACTCGACCATGCTGGCTTGCTCGAGCTTTCGCTGACCCGGTTTTCTCTGCGATGTGGCACGCTCTATAGTGCGCTCCACATGAAATGTGGCACACTTGCGCTTGAAGTTTGCACTTTCCCACTCACAACTTGATAATTGTATGCACATCAAGGATTTCAAGCACAAAAATAGTCGGTGTGGGATTCTATACAGCACATGCAATACACAATGCGACCAATCCGAAGATCAGCGCATTCATGTCGGGATGAGATGGTGGTGTGGTGTGTCTTGACGCGATCTTGCTCAAGTCTTTGTCGAGTCGGAGGAGGACTCGACTGCACACGGAGCGAGTTGTCTACAACGAGTCCTTGTCGTCCCAGAGCTCGTTCGGGTGGATCGTGAGGTCGACTGCTTCCGCGGTCTCGTACAGCTTCGAGTCGTCGCCTTCGTACAAGCCCTTGAACACGGTCGCAACAATGTGCTCGTGGCGCTGCATCAGGAGCTTGAGTTCGTGCGGGACGTCTGGGATCGAGCGCTCAATGAACACTGCGATCATCAAGCACACTTGGCACGACACGACAAACACAAACGCCTTGGTCGATGCCGACATCGACGAGTCTTCAAACAGCGGCGACGTCCACAGAATCAACGCGCAGTTCGTCCCGAGTGCAATGTACGACATGAAGCGCAGGATGTAGAACCACGCGCCAATGCTCTTTGCGGGGTGTGGGAACGGCCGGCGGTGCACAAAGCAGAGCTGCAGGCACACAGTCACAAGTGTCCGTCTGTCAGTCCTTCCAATCGGGGTACAGTTTGTCACAGTATCGGACAATCCTATCAAACAGCATACACAAGGGACGTACCTTGACCGAGTCGACGTGGACTTCAGCAATGTTGTTTGCGAGTGCGAGCAGCGGCGTGAGCGGGAACGCGACGACAAAGAGCGTGATGAAGCCGTACTGGATGACCATTTCGTTGTAGTCTTCAAACGCTTCGTTGTGCTCGTACGGCATGAGCTTCGCCTGCTCTTCAATGTAGTTGTGGCTCGCTTTCGCGTCGACAGCGTTGCGTTCGCGGAAGAGCTGGTAGCGGTACTTGAGGTACGGCACGACGACTTCGAGCGTATTGCCAACGATGATGCGGATGAGGAAGAGCACGAGGAGCTGGGACTGGAGCTCGTTCATGCAGTCGCCGTGCAAGCACTGGTGCTCGAGCGTCTTCTTCACGAACGCAATGTAGAAGAACGACGCAAACGAGTTGCAGAACTGGAACAGAAAGACTTTGATCACGAGGTGGTTCTCGTACTCGCGGTCCGTTCGGTGGTTCTCGTAGTCGTTCAAGCGCTTCGCGACGCCGCGGTAGACGGTGTTGAGAATCAGGATCTGCACCGCGTTCAAGCCCGTGACACCGAACGTGAGCGAGCTGCGGTACTTCTGGTCGACCGATGTGTTGCGCTCATTGATCATGTGCTTGAGCAGGAAGAGCCCGACGAGTGCGACGACGACAATCCCGACCATCATGACAACGACGACGATCGAGATCAAGAACGCACGGCGGCGCTTCGTCTTGCTCTCGTACGTCATCTCTTCAGCGTCTGTGATCGGGTTGTAGCTCGTCGTGCCGCGAAACTGCGCGCGGTACCGCAGTGTCCGGTGGAAGCCGTGGAGACCCCACATCGCATTGAACAGTCCGTTCTTGCGCTTCCAGACCTCAGCAAAGATCGACGACCAAACGACGACAAAGACTGCAAACGCAATGAGGATGTAGCCCTGGTCTTCGCCGCGCTGGATGTCCTGCGTCTGGATCACTGCGTACGTGATGATGCCAGCGATCGACGGGAACACGAGCATCTTTGTGTAGAACCCGAGCCACGCAAAGTACAGCGCAATCTTCTCGCCAAAGTAGAACCGGATCTTGTTCAGCGGCTGGTTCAGCATGAGCCACCGCAGTGCCCACGTGCTTCGGAGCTCTGCGAGCGCTGCGTCGTCGTGGAGCGCAAACATGTCGCCAGTGAGGTACTCGGCCACGACGAGTGCGTCCGTGTTGATGTGGCGCGTGACAATGCCAGACGCCAAGCGAATGCGGTCTTTCTGCGTGAACAGCGTCTCTTCGCGCTTGCCGCCCCACGCGATCGGGTACCGACGGTAGTACGGCTGGTACTTGGCTTCGTGGCGGTAGTCGGCAAACGCTGAGAAGTAAGTCATTGGGTCGTACGACAGACCAAGGAGCGACGACCAGAAGCGCTCGACAAGACCGCCTTTGTACGTCCGCGCCGACTCGTCCACTGGGAACTGACCATCGGCTTCTTCCGTGTGACCCCAGACCTTGAGCTTGTGGCTGAGCTTTGGGTGGAACTCGTCGCCGCGCGTCATGAGCAGCGGGTCCATCTCTGGGAACTCCGAGTCTTCGTGCGCTGACCCGCGCGTGAAGCGCAAGTGCTCGATCGAGTCGCGCCACGCGTCGTCGCCAATCTCCTGTCGAATGATGTTGTTCTTGTCTGCGTGTGCCCACATGTCAAACGGCTTGTTGCTCACTTGCAAGCGGTAGTCCGTGCGATCAGCTTCCACGCGCAAGTCATTGTCGTCAGCTTTGATTGTCATGATGATCTAGCAACAACAACAATAATAATAACATAATGCGTCAGTACAATTCCCATACAACAACAACAAGTTGCTGGCAACAACAACAACAACAACAACAACAACGTACCTCATCGCTGTCGCAGCTCAAAAACATGCGCGTTGTCAAGCCACAGGCGAGTTGCACGCGACGCGCAATTGCCATGGCGACGGTCTCACAGAACTGCACTTCGGTCGTCGGTGCGCGCGAGCCTGTGAGCTTTTCGTACTCGCTCTCGAGGATGCGCTCTTCGGTGACCAAGCGCCGCTGCTCGGCCTTGTCGCTGTGGTCGTTGTCTGCGTCCTTTGGCACGAGGTCGTTCCCGAGGTCGTCCAAGTAGCACCGCTTCGTCCGGAGCACGCGCGCAAACGGGTCGATTATGATCTTGCCGTGGCGCTTGCTCTTGTGGCGGTCTTTGCCAGTGAGCAGCGCGACGAACGCGTCGATCGTGAACTTCTCGGGCTCTTTCACTTCGCCGCCTTCGCGTCGCGGGAAGATCATGACGAGGTCGTGGTCGTACAGCGTGTTCTCGTACGACCCCGTGCCAGTCGAGCCTGCGAGCCCGTGCTCGCGGCCCGCCTTGCTCGCGCCAAGCGTCTCCATGTGGTTGCTAAAGTCCATGCGGATCGCGTGCGTCGGCGACTTCATGCCCTTGTACGACTCGTTCGAGTCTGTGCTCGACGCCATCGTTGCTCGGTCTTGTGTGTTGAGCAGTGCAAGCAAGCAAGCCGGAGCGAGTGAGTCGTGATGCACATGCATATATACATCCAGAGCGAGCCACACAAGGACACACACACACACACCTTCTGCTCCAAGAGCCACACGCGGCGGCACACAGCCGGTCGAGTGTCTGTGCGCGAGTGCGTCGAATCGAGAATGGCGGCGACGACAACATGGCGCTGGGTGGCAAGAGCTCGCATACATTGGCCAAGTGAATGAACCAGGCAGGCAAGGCGATTCGCGGATTCACATATATTACATAAGTATACAGTGCGAATTCGTGAGGGAGAGCGATACGCGGTCAGAAAAAGCGGGGTTGGCAGACACGCGACAGGGCAAATTGGAAGTGCCGCACATTTGAGGCCACGTGACGATGAAAGCGCGCGACCTCGGCAGTATGGAGCTCGACTTCATGCGCTCGATGGTCCAAGAGTATGGTCGTTAAGCGCTATCATGTTGCGAGCGTTCAGGCTGCCAGCATCGCCTCCCTTCATCTACAGCCTGCCTCCCAAAGCAAACACGACGACGTCTTTGATTGAATCTGCTTCGCGCCTTGCGACACGCTGTCTTGTGGTGCTGGACGCTGAGCAAGCGACCGAGCTGCTTGGCAATGATGTCGACGACGATGTCCGCGGTTCATTTGAAGTTGCTCGGATGCGTGGGTGCAATTGAGCCGGTCGGACCTGCTCACAACTTTGAGAGCAGACAACCAGACCTCCTCGTCGACGCCACGCGGCAGCGAGCCAGACGACCGACCTGCTCTTGTGCCTCTGGTGCTCTATAGCGAGCGCGAGGGCCTCTGCACAGGACATGAGCGCCTAACCGAACTGACATGAACTCTTAGTCTCGCTGACTATCGAAACGTCACGTCGCGAGCGAGCGAGGCAACACGACGATATCGAGCGTGATTGTCGCACACTTGACGATGCTGCACCAGCATGCTGTCCATCAAGTGCACGCTGCACCATTAGTGTTTCAAGTTCCTATCCTAGCTCTCAGTGTAGGGCTTGTTCACTCCCATCCTGTCTGCCGCACTTGCTCCTGCGTCTCGTTGTGACCATCGCCGCTCTCACTCTCCTTCTCGGCTCTCGTTGGAATATCGTTGTGTGTGCTTGCTGGAGTGGCGATGTCTGTGCTTGGTGAGCTGTCACTCCCTGTACTCGATGGCAACCAGCCATCGCCATCAGAGACTTCCAACTCGGAAGTCTTGATTGCAAAACGAGGCATGGACTTGCGCGCATGGAGCGAGAGCTCGGGCGACGCAGTGGATGTTGCAAGGATCGACGCCTGGATGCTCTGGTCGTCATCTTGAGCGAGCGACAGCGTCAAGTTGAACCGTGGGTGACCTGCTGCTGCTGCTGCTAATGTCGGGAAGCGAAGTTCGCCTGCAGTCTCTTCACGACCTGCGGACTCGTTCCAGCTTGAGTGCTGATCACCGACGGTGAGTGCACTGCGCGGCGAGACGTCGCCGCCCAGCCACCGCCGCCGCAGCTTCCTACGCAAGACGCGGTACATTCGGAACGCCGACTGGATGCGCAGCGCTTGGCGATGGCGAAAGACGTACCCGCGCATTGCGAGCTCGTCTACTTTCTCTTGCACAGTGAGGCTATCGAGCGGCACGATGCGCTCCGTGAGCACGAGGAGCAAGTCCGTGAACCGCATCATCGAGCCTGGACACGACAAGTCTGCGCCGAGCTCGTGGTCCTGGATCACGCGGACGCGGAAGCTGAACTCAGCGATGCGCGCTTCGATTTCGTGGAACGTCTCGCATCGGCGCTGGTGCACGGCAAGCGCAAGCTCAGCAAGCGCTGACGGCGGTGTGTCCTCTGTTAAAAGTGCGTTGAGCATGTCTTGGTGTGATCCGAGACCAAGTGGCGCAGCGAGCTTCGTCAAGAACGCAAGCAAGTGCTTCTTGTGGAGGTACCCGAGCGCACTTGTGTCAAACTCGCTCCAGACGGTCTGGAAGAGCTTCAGATGGTCCGACTTGAACCCGAGGAGCTGGATCGACGCGTCCTTGTTCTCGCCGACTGCTGAGATGGACACAAACGTGTCGACCATCGTCGCGACATACAGGTTCCGGAGAATGAGGAACACGAGGATGTAGAAGACGTGGTAGAACACGGCGCTCATGATCGCCGACCCGCAGTCGCTCGCGTGGTGCTGCGACGTAAAGAAGCCCGCAGCCGTGCACTTGGGCGGTCCAACGCTGCTGGCAATGTACGAGTCGTACCAGTCTTCCCCAGCAGTGAACTTGACAAACGCCGCAAACGCGTTCGGGAACGTCGTGTAGTTGATGTTCGCATCGAGGCCGTAGTTCCAACGTGTGAGCGAGAAGTGCTGCATGCCGACGGTCGCAAAGACAAGACGACGTAGCCGAGCAAGAGCGTGACTTTGAGCATGAGCCGCACGCTCCCGAGGAGCGTCTCAAACACGAGCGAGATGTGCTTGAAGTCGAACGCGCGCGTCATGCCGAGCACGAGGAGCACCGGTGAGTTTGACACGAGCGGACCGACGAGCATCACGAACGCTGTGAAGCTGTTTGTCGTGCGTCACGTGAAGCCTTTCATGAGAAAGTCTTTCCAGCCCATTGAGACGACGCACATGATCGCGTCACAAGCGAACCACGAACAATTGGGCTGAGTACATGGGGCTCGTCCATGGACTGCGCAGAGCGGCGATTTCCAACGCAACGCCACTGCATGTTGTCGGCGACAGCGCGATGATCATTTCGCAGCTTCGGCAGCGGAAGCCA
>JAASFL010000735.1:0-13708 GCA_023333735.1 Globisporangium takayamanum
ATATCAAGACTTTGCAACGCGAATCGAGGAACTGAGTCGAGAGAGCAACTGAGGCGAGCGACTGAGTCGAGAGAGCAACTGAGTCGAGTTGAGCTGGTGACTGAGCTGGCTAGCGACAATGGCAACAAGGCAACAACGAGTCTGCTCTCTCTCATGAGGTCCATCGGTCTTGAGTGATGATGTGGAACATGCGCATGTGTGTGGTGAGAGAACATGACGTCCATCGATCCATCCACACAGATAACATCGCATCGAACGCGTGTGTTTGCGGACCGACCACCAACAGACTCGAGACGTACAACGCAATGAAGTCTTTGATCGTGATACTACTTTCTCATCCTCTCTCACTTTGCCCTAGAACCAAGCAGTTGGTCGCATCAATCGAGCTTCGTTGCGAGTCCCAAGTCGATGTAGAGCAACCGGACGCTGCCAAACAGCCGCTCCGGGAGCTCGTCCGAGCGCTGACCTTCAATCAGAAAGCCCATGTCGATCACGAGCTTCTTCGTGTAGCCTGTCACAAGACCCACGACGCGGTTCGCAACAGCTGAGGACCCAATGTCAACGTCGAGCTCAAAGTACTGCTTGCCGCTAAAGTACGGCTGCCGGAGCTTCTTGCCAATGATCGCAGGCGTTGAGCCGACCGCTTGCCGCACGATGAAGCTCCCTTCGACGATGCACGGAATGAGCTTGAAGCGCTCATCGCGAAAGTCGTCGCTCCCATCGAGGAACTCGGCCATGAGGTCGCCAAACGGCGAGCCGTCGGTCAAGAGCGACGGGTCTGGCGACTGGTAGTACAGCACCAAGTTGATGCGCGGCGAGCCAGGGACGACAAAGTTGATCACAAACGTGAACGGCATCTCCGTTCCCTGTGCTTCGTGGCGCTTGAGCTCTTTCTGGACAATGTTGTCCGGGCGACTCGCAATGTGCTCGATCGGGTGCGACGCACTGAAGAGGTCGACGCCCATGAGGCGGAACGCTGGCGGCGCAGACGGGATCTTGCGTCGGTCGGTCAAGTAGTCTGGACCGCGCACCATCATCGTGCTTCCGTCTGGCTCGGCCCACATCGACCGCGGGACGTTGCACGGCAGCTCTTGCAGCTGCACAGTCGCAGTGCCACTGCCAGAAGCACTCGTGTTGTTGTCGCCGCTTTGCTCGGTCGCAAGCGCTGGCGACGCCGCTTCGGCAGACGCCATTGCGGCTGAGAACTCTTCAGGGACGTTTGGACAGACGTACTTGCGCGCTTCCATGACTTCCTGCAGTCCTGTGAGCGCGAGGATCTGCGGTCGGAGGTACACGTGCATGTTGTTCAGGCGCTGGAGCAGCTTGCCTTCCCACCTAGAGCCGCCAAAACGCAAGACACACGCTGCCGCTGTCAGTACGACATCTCATACGCAAAAGAGAGAGCTAGCGATTTGAGCACACGCACCCGAGCGGGTCCAAGTGAATGACGTTCGTGACCATCGATGTGAGCTCTTCAGTCTGGATGAGTCCAGCGCTCCGTGGCGAGATCGTAAAGCCACCGCCGTTCGACTTGGCGCGCACGACGCCGTGTGTCGGCGGACACTCGGGATGGATCGCGCTCTGGAGACAGATCACGTACGATCCGTCTTCAGCGCGGCGCCAGTAGCGCAGCAAACACAGATCGCGCGGTGCGACCCAGCTAGACGACGTCAGACAGACAGCCGAGTCAAGTCAATGAGCGACTCGTCACATAGTGGTGGTCGAGACAACAGAGTCGCTTAGGGCATCACGGAGACGTACACTGGCCAGATCCAGACAGGACGGTAGAGGATGTGGATGATGTCCGAGTGGTCGTCGATCGTGTGCACGACCTCAGCGCGCTCGACCGACGCATCCCAGCTGCGCAGCCATGCAGTCAGCGACAGTGTGAGGCGTGACGACCCGACAGTTGCCAGATAGCAAGCCACACTGGCCCAAGGACAGACGTACATGGGGTAGTTCTTGATGTTCATGAGGTACAAGAAGATCTCGGACGGCGCGCCGTCAATCACGCGCATGTTCTTGAAGCTCGGCACGGCGCTGCGCACGCGACTCGCAGTCATAGTCCAGAGCGCACCAGCGACAACGACGACTGTGAGCAGCACGGCTGTGAAGAGCCCACCGCCGCCAATGCTGCCAGCGAGGAACGCAACGAACCCAGCAGACGACGCAGAGAGCAGCATGCCATTCAGCGGCTGGTCGCTCGGCGCCTCTGCTGTCTGCGCAGTGTGTATGCAGTGCATATGCGTGAGCTTGTGCCTGTAGAAGCGATACGTACGAGTACTACAAAGAGCAGCGCACCTGCGGCTGCTGCTGGTAGATCTGCATGCCGCCAAAGAGATCCACGACTTTCCAGCTCGCAGAGAACATGGCCCACGACCGCTCGAGTTCGCTTAGGAGCTTCACTGTGTTTGGCATGTCGGTGTTGGCAACGACTGGAAGATTGTACGCAGCAGCAGCAGCGACTGGCGCGCGTCCTGCTGTCGTTGTTGTTGTCGTTGCCGTTGTTGTAGTCGCACCGAGACCGCGAGGCGACGAGTTGCCGCGTCGCAGCGTTGCGTCGTGCTGCTGGAGCTTGTCGACGTGGCGCTCGAGGTGCACTGTGTTGTGGCGCGCTGCTGCTGCCGCAGAGGTCTGCGCGTCCGAGTCGCTGCTGCCAGAGGTGTCCATGGCGCACACACCAGAGCCGAGGTATGATGATCCTCACGTCGGATGCGTTTGAGATGGCTCGATTGAGAATGAATGAGGGGGCAACAAAGTCGCTTGTGATGTACCAGTCAACATGGTACATTGTACCGATGAAAGCGGTACAATTGTATGCGACATGATGTACAATGTTGATGCCACATTTGTACCCTGGGGCACAATTGTAAACACAACACGTAATCTGATAAGCCTGATAACGGAGTCAGAATACCTGAGTACAACCACATCAAGGCACCAAGGACCAAGGCTTCTCAAGGGCTCTCTAGCTCTCGTTCTTGTCCTCTCTAGCTCTCTCTACCTTCAGCAGTGCACTCAATGACGCGGTGACGATCTCGAGACACTCCAGCGACTCCTCACACTACACTAACGCGCGTATGTGTGTGTGTCCCTAGAGCTTGGCAGGCGACTGCGTTGACGTTGTTGTTGCTGCAGCAGCGAGTCCGTCGCGCGCGCGCTCGGGGAACAGCGGCATGCGGCGCTTAAAGTCGTCAATGTCGCGAATGATCTCGACTGTTGGCGCACTCGCTGCCGTCGTGGCGTGCTGTTCGCCGAGCTGCATCGCTGCAGCGACGCCGGCCACTGCACTGCCACTCAGTGTTGCCAACTGCGCTGGCGTCACTGCGTCGTCGCCACTTGCAAGTGCTGGGAACGCGTGCGCAGCACCGTAGAGCTGGATACTGAGCTTACTGCGCTTTGGTCCAGTCGCACTGATGTACGTATCAAAGAACGCGACCAAGTCACTCGGGTGGAGCGTCGCGACGAGCGCTGCGACGCGCGTGCGCCGGTCAAACACGTACGTCTCGTTCGCGATCTCGCGCCAGAAGCGCATCGACTCTTCCGACTCGCGCTTTGGCTTCTCCATGAGCGCTTTCACGACTGCGTTCACGTGCTTGCGCCACGCTTCCGGCGTCAGCGCCACGACCATGTCGCGGAAGCGAGCGACAAACGCCTCGATGCGCTGGTCCAAGTACGCTGGCGACGCGACGTTCGACTGGATCAAGATGCGAAAGTACTCGATCCCTTCAGTGTGCATGATGCCCGAGAACACGAGGTACCCGAGCTGCTCCTGCGTCCGCAGTTGGTTGAAACACGGCTCTTTGAAGAGGTGGGCAAAGAGCTCCAAGCGCGCACGCAAGCCCATGGACTCTTCCGCGACCTGGAACAACGAACAGACGGACGAGTTGAGGTTCTCCGCGTTCCACTCGCGCCGCGTGTAGACGTACTCGGTCAATGGGCTCAGCTGCACGACGCGCGCTCGCTTCGCTTGACTCGATAGGATCGGCAAGCTCCCACGCGGCGACGACGTCCCAATGCCAAACGCTTGGACGACGCGCGTCATGAGCGCCGACGCGTCCGTTCGCGTGACGTTCCCATAGACAAAGCCTTCGACAAAGACTTGCTGGAACAGCGTCGTCTGCGCATACGCAGCCAAGTCGTGGATCCCAAGGCGCTCGATCGCAGCGATCTTGTCATCAATGCTCCACTTGGACGCTTCGAGCACAAGACTAGCGCTGTAGACCGCGTGCTGGTACGGCTCCTCCAAACCAAAGTTCGCATACATGCGCGTCGTGCGGTCCTTCACGCGCGCAAAGACGTCGTCTTGGAAGACGTACGTTGGCTTGGTCATATTGAGCATCGTCAGGAGGACTTTGAAGAGCAGCGTCGAGAGCTTGTGCGAGAAGCCGCCGACGTAGAGCTCGACGCCTCTCGCGTTGAACACGATCTCGTACGACATGCCAGCGAGCTCCGCGTCGTACGCGCACTCGGTCAGCTCGTCTTTCACGTACCGAATGAACAAGCTCGTGAGCACGACGTGGTACGGCGACGCCGCGACGACTGGCGAGAAGAGCTGGAACGACAGCGAGAGCTTTGGTTTGCGGAACTGCGTGTCGGGTTTGTACCAGAGCCGACTGCTGTCCGAGCTCTCGAGGAGCTCCGGCGTCGACTCGAACGCAGCGTCTGCTGGCGATGGCAGTGGCGTCACGATCGCAAAGTCGCTGCAGATGAACTCGTTCCGGTGCGGCAAGTGGAGCGCGCGATTGCCTTTTGCACGCGCCCAGTGCGCGAGCGTCGCGTCTGGGATCGCCGCTTCCGTGTACGGCGTCGTGAACCACTTCTCGACACTCTCCGTCGCGCCATCGAATGTCTTGCTCACGACTGTGAGCCGCATGCGGTTCGGCGTGAGGCCGTCGAGGATCTCTTGGACCTTCCCAGCGTCGTAGCCATAGAGCAAATGACCACCCGAGACAATGTACTTGGTCGGGTACCGATGCATGACGCCAGCGAGGTAGCTCGTGTAGCTCATTGGCGTCTCTTTGCTCTTGAAGCGGAACGCCACGAGTCCGATCGCCTGCGTTTCGTCAAAGATCCAGCGCGGGAACGGCGCTTTCTTCTGGAGCAGGTGCACGTACTCGTACACGGCCGTGACAACGTCGTCCGCATGCGCAATCCCGAGGTCCGTCGCATCGACCTTGACGCTAAAGAGACTCCAGTCTTCATTGTCGCGCGTCAAGCCGGCCGAGAGGCCGTTTGCCCACTTCTGGCGCTTGAGGTAGCTCAAGAGCGAGCCTTTGCCTTCGTGCCCAAACAAGTGCGACAGGATCTTGCTCGGCTTTGTGAGGTACTCCCAGTAGAGACTCGAGAGCGGCCACGCGATTGCGATCGTCCGGAGGTCTTTCACTGGCGCCACGTGCACGCGGCGCGGCAAACGCGTCGCGTCAAACGGCACGGCAGAGCCAAACGTTGGGAAGCTCCGGCCCGTGTTGCGCACTGCGCTAAACATGCGCTCGGCCCAAGCTGCGAGCGTTGCGAGGTCCTCTTTGCCATAGATCACGAGCTTCATGATGCTCGCCGAGTAGTACGTCTCGTGGAACGCCAGTAGCGCCGAACGGACGTCAATGCCATTCGCCTTTGGTCCGTGCCCGAGCGTCTCGATGTTCCCAGTGCCAAACTTGGAGAACGGATGCTCGGGGTTCGACAGACTCTTCTCCAGTTGGTACAGCCGGCGGTGGTCGTTCTGGAGGTTCTTTGCGTTCTCGGCGTCGACCGCGTGCATCTCGCGCTCGGTCGCACTCGGCGTGAACAATGGCGCAATGAAGAACTGCGCAAAGCGGTCGAGCGCTTCTTCAAAGTGGTCGCTCAGGACGTCAAAGTAGTAGTTTGTGTGCATCTGCGACGTTGACGCGTTGCTCCGGCCGCTGTGCGCACTCAAGTACTGTTTGTAGCTGTTCTCGTCTGGGTACTTGGCAGTGCCGAGGAAGAGCATGTGCTCGAGAAAGTGTGCAAGACCGGGGAGCTCGGCGGGGTCGCTCTGGTGCCCGACGTGCACGTCCATTGCAGCCGACGCTTTCTCGGTCGTCGGGTCCGAGATGAGCAGCACCTGGAGACTGTTGGCGAGCTCAATGCACTCGTAGCGCCGGTCGTCGAGCGCCGAGATGTCAATGCCGTTGCACATTGCGACCGAGTCCATCGTTGCAGCAGGCGTGCGTGGGAGGTAGGAGGTGCTTGCTGGAAGGTGGGTGCTTGCGTCGCACGTGGAGTGTTGCGATCTGCAGCGCCTAGAGCAAGCACGTTCGTCTTGTGCTGGTGGTCCTCTTGCTGCTGGGCACAGCAAAGGGACTTGATCGCTTCCCCCTTTGATGTGCCAAGGTCACCTTGTATTTGTCACTAACCAAATTCAATGCATGCATGGAAAAGAGGTTTGCGATGCATTTTAGACAGGATATGTAAATAAAGAGGGTGAAACGGCTAAAGCATGTGGTCCACGCGAATATCAACATGGCTACATTTTCAGTGGTGCACATCCGATCCACACGACTCAAGAGCTTACAGCACGACCACTTGCGACGATGAGAGAGGAACCGCGATTGCTGTTCTACTCTGCATGATCAAAACCTGGGCATTTGCCCCTCAGCACCTTTGTGCTGCTCTAGCTCGTGTCTCGCTCTTGCTCTAGCTCTCACTGCAGCGGCGACAGCGCGCGTGATGGAATGCGCTGGTACGTCGCACGGCGCATCTTTGCTCGAATGAACACGAACGCGACGTACCCTGCGACGCCGACTGTCAGCGTTAACAAAAGCACGCCAATCACACCAATGCCGTGCGGACCGTAGATCTCCACGTCGCGCTTTGCAACGATCGCAGCAGCCGTGTAGTTGCACTGCGAGTAGTCGACGCCCTCTTCAGCGAGCGCGCCTTGCGACCAGAGCTCTGTGAGCAACGCGACAGTTGGACGCGCGTCTAAGACGTCTTCACGTCCGCTCTCGCGATTGCGCGCGGCGCGGTAGAGTCCAAAGAACTCTTCGGACCAGAACCCGAGCGGGAAGTTCCCGCGCGTCGACCCGAGGTTGTGCACGTCGACGGCGCCAGCTTTCCACCACTCGTCGCTGTACTCAAAGACAAAGCCGCCGACTGCCACTTGCTCGCGCAATGCGTCCTGCTCGTCGTAGTTCCGTTGCATCGCAGTCGTGGCGTTCACGAGCGTCTGCGCAACAACCTCGAGCTCCGTGGCATTGCCTTCACGCTCATTACTGGCGTACGGCACGCCGTACTCGGACACGAGCAGTGGCTTGCCGCCTGGGATGCCGAGGAACGTCGGCAGGACCGAGCCAACGTAGTTCGTCTGGTAGATGTTCGAGCCCCACATGTCGACGTCCGGCGCGAATGCTGCGCCAGCGCGGAAGCTCCGACCGCTGTCGTCCATGAACGTCGTTGTGATGATCTTCTGCGCGTGGTCGTTCGCTGCGAGTCCTTGACGCACAGCAGCAGTGAGCAGCGCAAACTTGTGCCAGAACTGCGCGTCACTCACGACGCGATTCGCATTCATCTCGCCGCCAATCGAGTAGCCCATGACGCCAGGATGACCACCCGTGCGCTCAGCCATCTCGCGGTAACTGTCAACGACAGACTGGAACGCGTCGCTCGTGGTACTAACGCCAGTGTTCATGACTGTCTCGTCGATCCAGATCGAGAAGATCGTGTAGATCGGTCGGTCACCATCGTTGAACGCTGCGTCCAAGAACGTCGAGTGGTCGACATCGCTGTAGTAGTCGTACGTCTGGAGCATGCATACGCATGGAGCGGGCAGTGTGAACAGAGTGCATTTAGACGGCACACACACATGCAGACATATTCAGGACAAGACAAGCGTGAGCGAATGTACCTTGACTGCGTTTGCGTGCATGCCGCGCAAGTTTGCGAGGTCGCGCGAGAACACGCGCGAGTCGTTGAGCAAGTCGAGGCGTCCAGGGTGTCCGATTGGCGTCGGCGCGTAGTTGACGCCGCGCACGAAGAACGACTTGCCGTCGCGCAAGAGCTTGCGGCCGCACGTCGTCCATCGCGAGTTGTACGCAGCTGCGTTGCTGCTGCTGCTGTTGATGCTACTATCGGAAGCGTTTGTAGCAGACGCTGCTGCATCGGTCCGCAACGAGCGCATCGTGTACATGGGCATGTCGACGTGCGTGGCTGCGAGCGCTCGTGCGTGGATCTGCGAATGCTGCTGCTGCTTCTTGGTTTGGTTTGCGCTACTCGGTTCTTTTTTCGCTGGAAATAGGTGAGCGGACAGAGGGCATCTCTGTAATGTATCGGAAATGATAGACTCACCCGCTCTGATAATCGCCTTGATTCAAAGGCATCAGCAAGAAGCAATTGCGCGCAAGAGAGCGTCATCGCATTGACACACTCGTGCAAGGTAAGGCACTCGAGTGTGAGCATGAGGTACGAGGGCGCGTACTCTCAGCAGCAGCAGCACTCGAACGCAATTCCGGTCCCGTGCTGTCGACTTGGTCGCTATCACTCGACCACGAACCAATCACGAGCAAATCTATTGCATGAGACAGTCGATTCAGCGTGCACCACATGCATTAAGGTGCGCTACACAAATCCTATGTAAACGCATGATCACATTGAACAGGTTCGAAAAGATCGCAATGCGCATGGCTAAGTGGCTACATTGTCGGCAGGACTGAAGTCAGAGCAAGCATGGCGCTGCTGGCTGTTCGTATTCGCTGTCGGCATTTCGCCAGTGCTTCATCATCACTAACGCGCGTGAGGCAGCAAGCGGAGTCGACCCATTCAACAGCGCACTGCGTCCAGCGCCATTGCTATCAGGAGCTACGCTCTGGACACACACCCATCCATGCACATACACATAGTATGCGTGTGCCTCGCTCAGTATGACCAACTCAAGGCACGCACAGCAGGCAAGCAAGCAAATGCGCGCTTTGCCATGAACGAGGCAAGAGCGAGCGCGAGGCAAGCACAAGGTGGCTTCGCTTGTTGCAGTGCTCGCAGTCCAAGCGTGTTCGGCCTGTGTGTGTGATGGCGTGATTCGCGTGATACCGGCCACCTTCCGACCAGGATCATCCTCTCCAAGCGTGTCGGGTGGGTCTGCTTGAGCATGCACGCAGCAGCAAGCGTGACTCACACAGCCTTGAACCGCCGCTATCTGGTTCGTCCTGCCGCTGCTGAATCTCAGTGGACTCGAAGCTCCAGCGACTCGACTCGGTGGGGGAAGCGTCCAAGAGAGCGAGAGTTGTGTCATGTCAGGACCAGCACGAGGTCCTAGAGTGCGTAAGGGAGCGAGCAAGGAGACCAGATACGTGGATGGATGGGATAAATAGGTTATTTGTATGTGGTGGGGATGCTGGCAAAACTAGACGTGATGCGAGCGAGTCGATGACTGACTAACTATGGTGCTCGCTCGGGACTTGTACGCGTGTATGTGTGTGTGTCTTTGGATGTGAGTCGGCGCGGCTTGCGGCGCATTGGACGATCAAAACTAACGATGAGCGCTGGGCTCAAACATGTCTGGTGCAGCTCGACCGGACTTGGCCAGAGCTGGCTGGTGGCTTGGTATACTGGACCGAAGCGGGACGGATCAATGCCGTGGCGCAGCAGCTCGGAGTAAGAGAGCGCTGGCTGGCTGACTGACTGTGCTCATGGGCAAAAGCGATGGAACTGAGCTGAGCTGGATGTGTGGAGGAAGCTGCTGGAGAGTCACTAGCAGTCGGACGCAGGCAGCGAGCTCACACGCCAGTGGCGGCGATCTCGGCGATAAAGTGCTCGAGGAAGTACAGGTCTTCCTCGTACAGGTCCACGGGCTTGTCCGACGGCTCCGAGTCGATCGCGTGGTCGATCATCATGTACTCCACGGCAGCGTCCATGCCAATGTCCAGGTCCACTTCCGCCCAGCTGAAGAGCGGCGGACTGATGTAGTCAAAGTGCTCGACACCGCGTGGCGACGCCGCAGCGAGTGCGTTCAGCGCGCTGTTCTTGAGCGAGCTGGCGGTCGCAGCAGCGCGCTCGGCGTTCGCCATGACCGTGTTGATCGACGGCGGCGTCTTGACAGTCGATGGCATCGACGGCGCACTGGCGTCCACGACTTCAGTCTTCACAATGACACTGTCAGTGCTGCTGCTGCTGGTGGTCGTGGCCGTGGTGGTGTCCTGGACTTCTTGCTTGATGTTGCCGCTCTTGGTCGTCTTGCTGGCGTCGCCGTCTGCGCTCGCACTGTTGTTGTTGTTGCTTGCATCTTTAGCGGCGCGGCCGTTCTTGCGGCGCTGCTCCATGCGGCGCTGGTTCGTGTTCGCCTTCTGGCGGTGGTACTCGCAGAACTTGTGGAGCTCGCCGTTGCGTTTCTCGACGCGCCATGCCCAGCACTTCTTGCTCGGGTAGCCGCAGAGCAGCGGCGAGCGCTTCTGCGTCGGGTCGGCGCTCGTGTGTGCGCTGCCGTCGAGAGTGTGGTGGTGCAGCGTCGCGGAGAACGGCCGCTTCGAGCCGCACATGGCCGAGAGCAGCGCGTTGCCGCTCGCAGTGGTCGCAAAGCTGGAGGCAGCGTGGGTGGCAGCGGCAGAGACCATGGTGTCCGATGCGCTTTTCCAAGGGTACGTGAGAGAGTGAGTACGAGGTGGAGGAGGAGGTCGCGTCGCTCCGAGGCAAGTTGCGGAATGGCTCAAGCGCTCGTGCGGTTGAGACCGCAGCGTGCGTTCGAGCCGATTGTGCTCGTCGCTGCTGTTGTTGTTGTCTGTGGGTGCCTTGCTGCCGGACACAATAGACAGGAAGGAGGACGGGCCAGTGATTGGGGAAAAAGTATCCGCAGCAGGTGCGCCAGACGAGCCAGAGCTGGTTCAAGCATTGGGGTTGCTGTGCCGGTTGTTTGTACAACTCTGTATCCGGCGTTGGCAATTGAGTGTATACTAGAATTAGGGTGATTGAGGTTCAATCGTCGATCAAGTATACGCGCTTAACCGTTTCTCTATACATACGCAATGCTCACCAGTCAGTCACATTAACGCGAGTGGTGGCATTTTGTGCTCGCACCTTCCATTTTCTTGCCCTGTCCATGCTGCTATAGTGAGCGTGGCCGAACCTTTGCACTTGTGTGTGTGTGTAGTGTTGGTGCGAGCGAAGCGAAGCGCGCGTGCAAGAGATCCGCAAAGCGTTGGTGGTGGTGGCGGCAGCATGACGCAAGGTTGCATTGCTGTTGCTGCTGTTGCTGCTCGCAGCCCTACAAGTCTCGCATTGAGATCCTCGCGCAGCGCAGGATCCGCCTTGTTGACTCTTTTTGTGATTGGCAAACGGCATTGTTCGAAGATCCGCTCAAGGCTCGGAGGTGTCGCACCAAGCTTGTCGCCACTATGCGCAGTCGTCTCAAATTGTGAAGCTATCCTGGAGATGCGCGAATGCTGCACGCGGAACGTTCCCGGCCAATCACCGACACGCATGAAAAGAGGCAGACAGGCGAAATCCACATTTTGCCCCTCTGTGTGCGTGTGCGTGCGTGGATTTTTGTGGCCGCCGTCGCCACATGCTCTCGCTCTTCGGCGCTTGTTGACTGTGTTGGCGCGCGTGCTGGTCTCTTTGTTTGGGCGCTCTAATGGCGAGCATTGGTGGTTGCGAGCAGCACCAGCGCGCGTGTGTGAGCATGCTAGACAGTGCTAGCAAGGCGGAACTCGCGACCAGCTTCGAGATCTAATGGATCGAACGTTCGAGGACATTGCCTCAGTCTGTGTGTATGTGTGTGTTGCGGGCAAGCGAGCGAGCATAGCGATCTCGCGCTTGCCTGCTTGGCGCAATCCAGACACTATCACGTTGCCCTCTTTCCAGCGCAACAATCAATCAATCAACTTGCTGCTGGCCAAGCAAGCACCACTTTGGTCTAGTTCGTGGCATTTGTCTTGGCACGAAACACGCTGCAGTTTCAAGCGCTCCAAAACACGAGTGTGGACACTTGCATCGTACTCGGCGGTGCTTGAAACGCTCATGCGAGATTCACGCTTTGCTTATTGAAAAGCGCGCTGCCAAGCGGCACTTGCACACGCAGGACTCGCGCGAGAAGCGCTGACAACCATCGGTGCGATCGACAACAACCAACAACAACATGCGATCAAGCACCGCCACCACCAGGCATTGCGAAGCCACCTGGACGACCAACGTAGTTCGAGCGCGCTCTATGCATTAGTGCGACTCCTCTACATCGACAACGTCAAGAACGTCAAGACAGAGAGCGCGCTCTACTTTGCTCAACGTTCATGATGTCGTTGGAACAGGTGCTGCTGCTGCAAAAAGTATCCAACTGATCAATGTGGTCGGTCGCACTTGGTCGGTCGCACTTGGTCGGTCGGGCAAAAAACGCAGTTGGCGCATCTGGACAAAAACCGGACAGATCACCTTGCGCACGCGCCTCGAACGTTCTCGTCTGCAACGGTATACATGTATACATGTATACACGACTCGAAACAGCGAAAGCTCGCAAGGTTTGATTGTGATGCACGCTGCACAAGCGCCACTCGAGCACGTCGAAGGTAGCGTCGACAGCATGCATGCCCAGTTTGTCTGTCTGTTTGTTTGCCAGCAACATGTGCGTGAGAGGATGGCTGCTCAGCAGTGGCTGCCGCGAATTCGACGCTCGCCAACCAACCAACCAACCAACAAGCCAACACAAAGACCCGCGCATGCACACGCGCGCGCAAGTCTGTGCGCTCGAGTGCGCGCGCGCGTGCGACACGCGTTTTCCGACGTCTCCACACTCGATTTTGGTTGGGACTCTCACGACTCACGGCTCGCTCGTCGTCGCCGACGAAACCAGATCGCGGCGCTTGTCACACGACGTCGGATATCCGATCCGATCTTGCCGCGTCAGCGCGCTTCGCAACAACCACAGCATCCGCCATGGACTTGCGCAGACTCGCAATGCCGTCCGCAATGAGCGTCGACACCTTCATGACCATGGCCATGGTCGACGCCTTCACCTTTGCAAGCAAGACGCCTGCCTATTGCATGCGCGCACGTACTACGTCGGATCGTCTCCTGCTCGCTCGCCACATGCAGCTGCGTGCCGAGAAGCTTGCGCGCACATACCTTGCCGCGTGCGTAGCTGCTGACGCACACTTCGACACGTTCGTGTTGGATGACGCCTCGCAGCGTCGATGTCTTGCACGCTCCCCCACTTGGCGAGCACCCGTGCAATCCAATGCCGATCTCTCTCTACATACAAGCATGGCACAGCTCACAGAAGCGTCTTGAGCACGATATCCTGTGCGTCGGTGGACTACCGAGTGTGTTTGCCTTGTTTGCTCGCATGAGAGCGGATTCGGCAATAGTGTCGAGCACAATGAGCACTCCTGCAACCTCGGACCTCTTCTCTCGCTCGCAAGTCCGCAACAGTCTCCTGCTAGCAGCCGCGCTTACACATGACACGACTTCCGCTTGATCATTCATTCGCTACAGTCCTTGATCAAACCGCTTCGATCATCTTGATCCGTTCATGTTCTCTCATTACCACACGCACATGTGAGAGCGCAAACTCGTTGTTGCCTTGTTGCCATTGTCGCTAGCCAGCTCAGTCACCAGCTCAACTCGACTCAGTTGCTCTCTCGACTCAGTTCCTCGATTCGCGTTGCAAAGTCTTGATATAGACCATCGAGAAGCGTCGCGACCGCATCGACGTCTCAGCGCGTCAAACGACCAACGCTTCAAAGCTTCCTCGCTCGGATGCTCGGAT
>JAASFL010000736.1:0-13698 GCA_023333735.1 Globisporangium takayamanum
AGGTGTGTGTGCATGATGATGGCTTCATCTGGTTGGCTCGAAGGCTCTTTCGACTGCAGTCTGTGGTCTCAAAGTCATTGACGACGCATTCGCTATGTGTATGTGTGCGACGAGCAGATCCAGGAGATCAAGCGCTTGGTGTCTACGACGAGCGATCCGGATCGCCGCGCATCGCTCGAGGAGCAGCTCCGAGAGCTCGAGCTCGCGAGTATCCAAGCCGAGCAGAGTGATACTCCTGCGTCGTTTAGCAAAGACCCAAACAGCCAGCGCCGCAAGAGCTTTCGACCGACGAGTGCAAAGCCGCGCATGATGCTCAGTGCGCTGTCAGAGGTGCAGTGTTGCGCTTGCGTCGAGTTGCTTGTTTGCATGCATGTCAGCGCGTCCTGATGGTCTGTATTGTGTGCTCTGGGTCGAGTAGGACCACGAAGTGCACTTGACGTCGACGTCGTTCCAGAACCTCGATGCGTATCGCCAGGAGAACGGACCATCGCTCATCGCTGATGTCATGAGCAGCTCGTTCGATGAACAGTGTCCGCCGTCGAGCGTGCTCACGAACGATCAGTGCACTTTCTGGCTCTCGAGCGGCATGTTCCCGCAGTTCCTGCGCCTCGTGCTACGCGAGCCCATGCCGATCGCAGTCGTCGAGATCACGTGTCGCCACGTCAAGAAGTTCAAGATCCGGTCCTCGCGCGGGTGTCGAACGAGCCTCTCGCTCGGCCATAGCGACTCCAAGACACCGCTTGGACCGACTGCGACCGAGTACGAAGTCCCCGCGAGCGAGAGCGAGAAGCAGAGCACGCACTGCATCGCAGTCGCAGGCGTCGGCGACGCCGAAGTGATAGAGATAGTGATAGAGCGGCTACAGCGATTTTGTCTGTGTGTACTTTGTGCGCCTGCGCCTCGCAGATCCGCCATCTGGGTCCGAGGCAGACGACGACGACGACGAAGCCAAGACGTAGCAAGCGCACGTTCACACAAGCCAACCAGATAGACGCCTTCACTGTTGCCATGCATTGCTCTAGCCCTCTCGCTCGCCTACACACCGACCGAGAGAGATGCGAAGTATCGTCGACGTGTATCATCCCGATCGTACGCAGTTACCTACTGACAGTCGAGCCGTCTGTCCAGCTGTCGCGAGTGCTCACTCCCTCACTCGCTCGCTTGCACCGACACCCAACTCGGCCGTTCGCTCACTCGGTCGCATCCTCTACTTACTTCCACGCTTCGTTCAGCGCCTTACGCCGCGCGAGGCCGCGCGAGAGCACCGTCGCAGCGACAAAGCCGATGCAGAGCAGGATGAGCATCTCGTAGTTAAAGTCCGACGGCAGGACGTCAAACGCATTCGCAGGTGCGAGGCGGACGTAGAAGTGGTCGAGACCGTGCGCAAACACGAGCGTCGTGGACTCGAGCTCTGCAGAGACGGTCGAGATCGACTTGATGTTCGCGACCGTTTGGTTGTACGAGATCATCGAGTGCGGGCGGTTGTACACCGACACGAGCGGCGAGTACTGCATGAGGCCCTCACTGCTCCGATCCATAGACAGACAGAGTGAGTCCAGTGATCCATCTATCGCACACACACGACTCATCCATCCCGTCAATCAGCTGCGAACACGTACGTCTGCTCCTCGATCGTTGGCGGCTTCTCGGGCTGGCGCGGGTCAATGAAGTTGCGCGCGAGCTTGAAGATCTGGCCCGTGCCCATGCCCACGAGCACGTACTGCGGCGTGATGCCACGCGACGTGACGGTCACACCGAGGGACTCGATCTTCGTGGGGAAGATGAAGCTCTTCTGGAGCACAAACGGCGCGCGGGGGTCGAACGACGAGCGCGACTCGCTCCACGACGGACGCTTCCACGGGTTCAGGTTGTTCGCACCCACGGCGCCGTCAAAGAGCGAGAGCGACACCATCTCAGTGCGCTTGTCTTTTGCGTTCCAGAACGAGTACACGAGCCAGTTCTCGCTCTGGAGGTGCCCAGGACACATAGAGAGAGACCACAAGGCGTCAGTCTACAGCGACACTACCATAGAAACGAAAGACAAAGCAGCTGGACGTACCTGGACCATGCGCACTGGACCCGCGGCGTGGTGGTGGCGACCGCGGTGGATCACGCGGCCCGCGACCGAGTCGAGCAGACTCACTTGGAGCACCGACACGTCCGCTGCTTCGCCGTCGACGCGCTCGCGGCCGAGCGTCGCGACGCCAAACAGGTTCGGGTTGAGGTACTTGAGCAGGAGCGAGTCGTCGCCCGTGATCGTGACTGACGAGTCGATCACAGTGTGCTCCTTCTGGCTCGAGAACGACGCGAGCTCGTGGCCGCGCGGGAGCACGACCGACCAGACTTCCTGTGCGCGGTACACTGGCGCAGCGCCGTCCGCGGCGTCGTTCTCAACGACGTAACCACGAAGTGCATTCGCGCTCGCGTCATAGCGGTAGAAGTAGAAGTTGTTGAGCTCGGGGTGCGCAAACTCCGCAGTCTCTTTCGGGAAGAGCGACACTGCGTGCGTCTTTGCCGACACGAGCGCGACCGACCGACGCACGTTCGCGTCTTCGTCAATGTGGTGCGCGCGCTTCGGGAGCATCACGACCCACGATGCGTCATCCGATGTGCCAGCTTGGACCGACTCGATCTCTTTGCCACTGTCGCCGTCGATCCAGATCAAGTGCGACGAGCGCGAGATCAAGAGGAGCTCCGGTCCAGTTCCGAGCGCGGGGTGGTCGCGCGTGACGTACAGCTTGTACTCGGGACCGACGTAGACCGACCACGCGACAGTCGCGAGCTCGGCGCGGATCGCAAAGAGCTTGCCGCTCTCAGTCAGCGCGACGACGTACTTTGAGAAGCCAAAGAAGTGCGCGTTCGGACTCTCTTTGCGCGCGCGCACTTCGCTCTCGCGCTTCTTCTCAAACAGCGCCGTCGAGAACGACAGGATGCTGTTCGCAAACGCCTTTGCGCGCTGCACTTCGAGCGCGATCTCTTCGCGGAACGACGGGATCTTCGTGAGCGGCGCCTTCTCAATGTCCGTCTCCGCAGGCGTGACCCACTGCACGCTCTGGATGTTCGCGAGCGCCTCTTCGCGCGTCCAGAGCACGTTCGACGTGCTCTCGCTCGGCTCTTCGTTCGTGCTGAACACGAGGCCGTCGTCTTTCATCACGAGCAGCGCGCGGCAGCGTGGCGCGTCCGAGTCTTTCTGGCGCACTGGGCAGCCGACGAACGCGCTCTCGACGTCGCCGCCAAACGACGCAGCGTCAAAGTCCGAGCTCCACTGCACGCGGCTCTGGTCCGGCAGGAGCGAGAACGACGACACGTGCGAGCCCGACGGCTTTGGCGCGACGTGGAACAGCGTGCTGTCTTCCGTGAGCGACTCGACGAGCACGCCGTCCGCGGCAACTTCCGCGACAACTTCGAGCGCGAGCGAGTCGGCGATCTTCACGTACGCGTGCTGTCCAGACGCGAGCGCAACGACGAGCGAGCTCATGATCTTGTCGTTCACAGCAGCAAACTCGCTCGCAGATGTGAGACCGAGCGCGCCAAGCGCAGTCGTCTCGCTCACGCCAGGGCTCTCGACGGACGCGACCGTGATCGAGGTCGGCGACACAGCGACAGTCACGACGACGCCAGACGCATCGGTCTTGCGAAGCACGGACCCAGCAGCGACGGTCGACTTCGTGACGCCGCCAGTCTTGACGTCAACAGCGAGCAGCTCCGTGTCTGCGAGCACGAACAGCGTCGCGCCATCGGACGCGACTTGCGACGAAAGCGCGTTCGTCGCGAGCGCTGGTGCAAACGCACTGCGCCACGGCACACTACCGTCTTTGAGGTTCACGAGCGTCACGCCTGCAGTCGAGAGCACGATCGCGCGGTCGTCGCTGACTGCGTGGAGACTGATGAACGTCGCAGGTGCGTTGCCGGCGTACGCGACGTTGTCCCACACGAGCGTGCCGTCTGCTGCGTCCCACAGACGCAGGTTCTTGCCAGCACTGATAGAGCAAGAGGAAGGGCATAGGCGTTAGGCTCTTGATAGACAGAGAGAGCAGTAGCAGTCCCAATGGTGAAGCAGGACGTACCCAGACACAGTCAGGAGGCCGTAGTTCGTCAGTTGGATCGTGTCAATGCTGTCGCCTGCGTACATCACAACAGCCACGCGTCAGTACAAAGCACACAGCAATGGACCTCTCCTCGTCCCTCCTTGTCTCTTTGTATCGATCTATTGTATGCATCATAGGCAAAGAAGAGGACGCACCTTCGTGCAGCACGTGACGCCACTTGATGCCGCCGTTCTTCGAGTCGAGACGCGCAACTGCGCGCGAGCGCGCGTCCGTTGCGACGTACACTGCGCGCGACGTGCCGCGCACGACACTTGCGTGGTTTCGCTTGTCACCGCCGCCGAATGCAACAGCGCTCACTTTGCCGAGGTGCTCGGTCTTCCAGTCAAGGAGCCCCGCCTGGTCCTCAAAGATCGCGTGCGTGCGGTCGAGCGTCGCTGCTGCACACAGCGCGAGCGCCACGAGCGCAGTCGAGCTCTTCATCTCTCTCTCTCTCGTCTCTCTCTCTCTCGCGTGGTCGCTTGTTGTACTGCGGGAGGTACCTCGTCGTCGACCTTGGCGCGCGTGCGATTGTCGGTCGAGAGTTTGTTTGTCTTGGCAACGGCGACGTGGCCGCCCCCTTTTGCGAGCAGCGTGGTCCACACTATCAAGTGGGTCACACAAAAGCATACTGAAACACTGTCGTGCATGCTGCAACATTATCGCCTCACTACCGCAACGCAATGACACCTCAGGCTTCTAATACAGCGGCCTAGCGGTTGAAGTCGACATCTGGGGGCATCTGGGCATCGCTCACTCACCTCAGTCGGGAAAGCGAAACATGGGAACGACATCGGCGGGAGCGCGCGGCGGCAGCAGCAGCAACGACGACCACGACATCGAGCACGGCGCGGGTGCTAGCGTGTGCGCTGACGCTGCGAGCTCGCCGCTCTTGCCAGCACCAGCGATGGCGCCTGCTCCTCCTGCTGCGACGACGTGGTGGGTCTGCTGCACGCGCTGCTCGCGCGCACTCGCAACGAGCGACCAGCTCTACTTTGTGCTCGAGAACGAGCGCAGCACGCACCTCGCACTGCGCAAACACCTGCTCGACGACGTCCAAGCGCGCATGACGAGTCGCGCGAGCGTCGACGCAGCAGCTGCGCACCGCAAGAGCTGGACACTGCACTCGCACGCGCACGTATCGCCGCCGATGCGGTTCACGAAGACGCGGACACTGAACGCAGGCAAGCGCACGCGCGTTCCGTTCGAGATCAACTGTCCTGGGTGCCAGTTCAAAGTCGCAGGCGAGTGCCAGATCGACGAGCGGCCGGGGGTCGAGTACCTCTTGGACTCGAAGAGCTGCACGTGCGTCGTCGCGTCGGAAGCGACGGAAGCGACTCGCAGCAAAGCGACCAAGCGCATGCGCAAGTGGGGCTTCGTGCTCAAGAAGCTGCAGCAGCTGCAACTCCCAGTGCACACAGAGGTCGTCGAAGCCATGGACTTTGACCTATACACTCAAGAGCAAGCGCTTGCACCAGCCGACAGTGCGGCGATGAGACCAGCGTCCAAGCGCCAGCTCGCGACCGGCAGTCCACTCGACCGCACCGTCGTGTTCCCGACCGAAGCGTCGGTCCGCCAGTCGTTCTCTCGCACCTGCAAGCTCAGTGCGCTGCGGTCGTACCAACTGGAGCTCGTGCTCTCTGCGCTGCTCGAGAACACGATCGTGTACCTCCCAACAGGTGCGAGCGCCCGTCTCTCTCTTGCTCTTGCTCTTGTCGCTGATGCCTGAGGACATACGCACGTATACACTAACACACACACTCTCTCTACGCTCCTAGGCGCTGGCAAGACGCTCGTGGCAGTCAAAGTGATCGACGAAGTCGTGCGCTTGAATCCCGGTCTGCTCGCCGTCCTGTTCGTGCCAACAGGACCGCTCGTGACGCAACAGGCAGCGTATGTGCGACGCGAGACCGACTTGACAGTGCTCGAGCTCTCGGGACAGCACACGTCGGCGCTTGCAACGCGCCTCGCGCAGCTCACGACGGACCCGAAGCTGAGCGTGCTCGTCGTGACGCCGCAGTACTTTTTGAACCTCGTGTTCCGCCGCACCGTCGCGATCTCGGACTTCTCGATCATGGTCTTTGACGAAGCGCACCACGCGACGGGCGACCACCCGTACCGCTCGATCTTGCAGCGCATTGCCGCGATGCCGAGTGCGCGGCAGCCGCGTCTCCTCGCGCTCACTGCGTCTCCGTTTGGCGAGTCGCGCGCCGTCGCCACGAGTCAAGCGACGCTGCAGCAGCTCGAAGACTGTTTCAACGCATGCGCGAACACGCCGACGCTCCATGGACAAGACCTGGAGGAGACGCTCCAGACCAAGAGCGCCGAGTGGGTCGTTGTGCAGCAGTCGGCAGCAGAAGCCAAGATCCGATTGCACTTGAAAGCGTACACCGAGGCGCTGCTCGCGCGCATCAAAGACCTCGCGCACGACGACGTGCCGTTCATCGGCGCGAGCTACGACATTGACGATCTCGAGCTCACGCAGCTCCTGTCGCGATTGCGTGCGCTGAAAGAGCGCGAGGAGCAGAGCGACGAGGACGGCGACCTCGAGCTCATCCTCCAGCACGTGCAGAAGATCGTGAGCTCGTTCTTCGACCTGTCGATCCACGGCGCGACGCACGTCGCAAAGGCACTGCACCACCACTTCACCAGTCTAGCGTACGCAGCGTCGCCAGTGGCAAGACGCCAGTACGCGCTCATCTACCCCGAGTACAGCCAGCACCTGCTCTCGACTGTGATTGAGCTCCACCGCGACGTCTCGACAGGCAGCAGTGGTGGTGCCAATGCGATGGCGCTTGACGACGTCTCGTCGCGCGTCCACCTCGTCGCGACGATTGTGCAGCGCGCAAGCTTCACGCACGAGTCGCGCGCAATCGTGTTTGTGCGGCGGCGCAAGACTGCGATCGAGCTCGCAAAGGCGATGGAGAAGATCCACGTGCTGCGGCAGCTCAACCCGACGCGGTTCATCGGCCACAACTCGTACGAAGGCATGTCGTGGGAAGACGAGCAGAAGCCGACGCTCGAGCGCTTTCGCCAAGGCCGCATCCGCCTCCTCGTCGCCACGAACGTGCTCGAAGAAGGGCTCGACGTCCCCGAGTGCTCGCTCGTGATCCTGTTCGATGGCATCAAAGGCGTCACGAGTCTCATCCAGAGCCGCGGTCGCGCGCGCAAAGCCAACAGTCTCTTTGTCGTCTTCTGCTCGCCCGGGTCGATTGAGCGGCAGCAGCAGCTCGTCGAGCGCGAAGCGAACTTCTTCAAAGTCGCCAAGTTCATTGCAGCGAAGATCCCGTCCAAGACCACGGTCGAGAGCTTGCTGAAGCACTTAGAGAGCACCGACAGCAGCAGCAGCGGCGATGATCCACTTGCTTCCATGCAGTCGCGCGAGGCCGCCACTCCTGTCGTGGCTCGTCCAGACACCACGGACAGCAGCATGTACAGCATCATCCTCGGCGCAGTCTTTGACCACGACAAAGCCTTTTGCACGAACGTCTTGAGCGAACTCGAGGCGCTTGCGACCATCTGCTGCGTCGACGAGAAGCTCGGACTGTGCACGCTCGCGCCATTGCCCGACGACTCGATCATGACGTCGTACTACAAGCTGTGCCAGTCGCTCGCGTTCTGGGACGCGCACACGCGCGAGCGCTTCTGGATCAAGTTTGACAACATCGAAGTGGACACGGCGCTCCTAGCGCTGTACCAGCGCGTGGACGAGCGCTTTGTGCTGCGCGTCTCGAGCGTAGAGCGCGGGCTCTGGAGTCCATCATCGAGCGAGTTCGTGCCAGTCGACACGTTGATGGCGCCAGACGACGGCGATCGAGAGGTCGCGTTCGATGGCGCGCGCATGCGAGTGTCGCTCGCGCGCGGGCGCTTCATGGAGCTGGACCTGCGGCAGCTGAGCGAGAACGTCGTGTGCTTTGACGCAGCGTCGTCGGCCGACGAGGTCGCGGTCTACGTCTCGCTCCTCGTGCCGCCGTACTTTTACCACAAGATGAGTCGCGCGTACGTCGACTGCCAGTTCCATTCGCACGTCTATCGCCTGCGCGTGCCGTGCGCGTGCTCGCTCGGCGACGAGAGCTGGCAGATGCGGCTCTTCTTCATGAAGCTCGGCGTCGAAGTGCGCGACACGCAAGTGCGAGTGCAGACAATGGACGCCCACGTGCTCGCAGACCTTGTTGACGCGTTGGACGTCTGCACAGAACAGCAGCAGCAGCAGTTGCACGAGACGTTCCCGTTTGACGTCGCGTACGCGTTCCAGTGCTTCCAGTCGCGCGTGAGCTTCTTCACGAACGGCCGACTGTCGCGCGAGTTCTTTGCGCTTCTGTCGCATCTCGACCGCGACGTCCAAGCGAGAGCGCTCGTGGCGTTCCAGCCGCCGTCTGAAGTGCTCAGCTGCCGCTCGCCACTCGCACCTGGCAGCATCACTGACGACTTCCAGCGGTACATCGCAGACGAGTGGCTCGTGCTGAAAGGACTCGGCGCCGCTGCAGACGAGCAGGTCGTGTACAAAGTCGTCGTGACGCCGACGCGCATCGTGTTCCGCCCGCCAGAGATCGCACCAGGCAACCGCGTCTTTCGGCACTTTGGCGCGAAGCACTTCATGTACGTCTACTTTCGCGACGAGAACATGGACCGACTCGACTTCACGCACGCGCCGATCGTCCAGCGCATTCGCGACGTGATGGGGACGGGCATCGCGATTGACCACGTCGACACTGGACCACGGCACTTTCAGTTCGTCGGGAGCTCGCTGAGCCAGATGCGCAACAGCAGCTGTCTCTTCACGACGCTCGATCCGCATGCGGTGCGACACTGGATCGGCGATCTCAGCAACATCCACTCGCCCGCCAAGTACCTCAAGCGCATGAGCCAGGCGTTCTCGTCCACGAAGCCAGCGTTTCGGATCGACCACGACTGTCTCGCGAACCCAGTTGACGACATTCGCCGCAACGGATACGTCTTCACGGACGGATGTGGCGAGATCAGCCGCGTCGGCGCAACGAAAGTCGCAGAAGCGCTGAAGCTCCGAGACGTCCCGTCGGCGTTCCAGATCCGACTCGGCGGCGTCAAAGGCGTCGTCGTGGTCTCGGATGTGCCCGACGCACTCGCGGACAAAGAGACCTGCGTCGTGCTGCGCAAGAGCATGGCCAAGTTCGAATCGACGCACAACGTGCTCGAGGTCGTCGCGTGCGCCGGTCGGTCCGTCGCGTACTTGACGCGCCAGAGCATCCAGATCCTCAACAGTCTCGGCATCCGCGACGACGTGTTCCTTGAGATGCAAGATGCGTTCTTGGAGGAGCTCAGCTCCATGGTCGCGTCCGACTCGGAGGCATTCTTCGCGCTCAAGGGCGTGCTCTCGACGCACATGAGCTGGTGGATCGAAGTGTTTCTCAAGCAACTCGGCGTGAGCTTGCTCTCTGACGGCTTCTTGGGCTCGCTCGTCGACACCGTCTACCGCTACTACCTCGCAAACACCGTCCTCCGCGCGCGCATCCCCGTGCACAAAGGACGCACGCTCATGGGCGTCGCAGACTTCACTGGCTCGCTCGCGTACGGCGAGGTCTTTGTTCAGTACACGGAGCGCGTGGGCGAGTCGGACGAGTACCGAGCGATCGCGCTCGACAACGTCCATGTGCTCGTGCACCGCAGTCCGTGCCACCACCCAGGCGACATTCGCGTGCTGCGGTGCCGCGCCGACGTCCCACTGCAGCTCCAGCGGCTGCGCGACTGCATTGTCTTTCCGTGCGACGGACCACGGCCGCACCCCGACGAGTGCACTGGCGGCGATCTTGACGGCGACGTGTTCACTGTGATCTGGGACGAACGCCTCGTGCCGCGCCGAGACGATGTCCACGCGCCGATGGCGTTCCCCGACGCGGGCGCCGAGAAGCGCGAGCGCGTGGACGACAGCAGCTTGATCGCGTTCTACCTCAAGTCGATCCAGCGCGACGTCCTCGGCGTTGCGTCGAATGCGCACTTGGCGCTCTGCGACTACGCCGCAGAAGGCATCTTTGACAAAGGCGCGCTCGAGCTCGCGCAGATCTGCTCGCTCCAAGTCGACAACGACCAAGCGGACGAGCACATTGAGCGCGTGCGCATGCTCGCGCCGAAGATCTACCCGGACTTCATGAAGAACAGTGAGAAGGGGAGCTACCAGTCGAAGAAAGTCCTCGGCGTGCTCTACCGCCGCTGCAACGCAGTCATGGACGCCACGCTCAAGCACATTGGCGACCGCGGCGCGTGCGTCGACGAGACCGTGCTCGCTGACGGCTACGAGCGGTACCTCGACACGGCGCGGATCGTCTATCGGCAGTACAAGCAGCGCGTCGCAGCGCTCTTGCTCGCGTCAGGTGCGACGTGCGAGGCGGAGCTCGCGCTCGGGATGATCGTCGAGCCCGAGAGTCTGTACAAAGCCGAGTACTTTCGCTTCGGCGAGCAGTTCAAAGAGACGTTCGACGCGCTCCAGGCGGCTGCGTGGCGCGAGTTTGCTGCGTTTGTCGAAGACCTGCCGCCTTCCGAGCCGCCGAAAGTCGCGTCCGCATGGTACGTCGCAGCGTACAGCGATGCAGTCGACGCGCGGCGGTGCCTGAGCTTTGCGTGGGTCGTCATCCGCGTCCTCATTGCGACTGCGTCAGCGCGCATGGCGGACCGGAACAAGAAAGTCTGGACGCCCACGCACTCGCTCACGCGCGAGACGATCCTCCCCGACTTGCAGATCAGTCTCTTGGGCGAAGTTCAAGTCCGCACGGACGAGCTCCTGTCCGACCTGTTCGACCGCCTCGTGACGCTGAGCTCGCTCCGGTCTGCGCTCGCGCCGCACTTCCACGCGCGTCCGTTCGACCTCATCCTCTTTGGCTCCTCGGCGCTCCTTACGTTCGAGAACCAGTCGGACTTGGACGTCGTGGTTCAGTCGCGCAGGAGCGACCTCGGGTCTGTCGCCAAGTACTTGGAGCGGTCGTTCAGCCAGGTCGAGTACAAGCCGAGTCTCCGCGTGCCGCTGCTGTCGTTCTCGTTCGAGCAGTGGGCGGTCGAGATGAGTGAGTCGAAGAGCGGGCCGCTCAAGACGCGGCTCTTCCGCATGTACATGGTGCAGTACCCGTTCTTCTGGACCTGCGTCTACTTCCTCGTGCGCTGGGGCAAGTGCGTCGGTCTCGTCACGCGCCGATCCGGCGGCGGACTCAACCTCTTCTCGCCCACGGGCTTCATGTGGCTCTTCCTGCGCTTCTGCATCGCGCACGCGTTCGTGGACGAGATCGATTGGCGCTCGGTCACGCTCGAGACGATCCTGCACGACAACACCACGGACGCCGAGATCTCGTTCTGGACCGCGCACTTGACCGCGCTCGTGTCGGGTAATGAGCGCTCGACTGCGTCTGCGGCGCGCGTGCTCTTGGCGTTCCTCACGCACTACGCCGACCTCGCGACGCCCGTGAGCGATTTTGCGTTCACTGATCCGTTCGACGAGACGAACGACACGCAGCTGAACGCCGCCGACACGGTGCCGTTCCGCGAAAAGTGCTACGTCGCTGTGCACTTGCTCTTGATCTCGCGCGGCGACATCAAGTGTCTGCTCACGCAGCAGAACGACCAGACGAGCAAAGTCACGCTCAGCCGCGCACTGAGCAAGCGCGTGTGCGCAGCGCGCGACTTCTTCGAGCGCAAGATCCTGTACGAGTCGCACGCGTCGGCCGACACGGAGCTCACGTTTGCGCGCCACCCGAACTCGTTCCGCCCAGATCTGCTCGTGGCCGAGATCAAAGGCGACGGCGAGTCGCTCCAGCGCATTGAAGAGAAGCTCCAGAAGATCGAGAAAGAGCTCGGCGCGCCGCATCTCCAGCGCTCCGGGCAGCTCTTTCACCGCGAAGGCTCGAGTCTCGTGCTGTTTGAAGGCGCAGTGTCACAAGACGACCAGATCGGCTTCCAGGAGTACTTTGGGAGCTTCCACGCCATGCACGGCCACGCGCGGCTCCACCAAGCCCACCTCGTGTGCTTCATGAACGGCTTGGAGTGGTACGACCACGCGGCGACGTGCTTCAGCGCGCGCTTCGTGCAGCAGATGATCAAGCTCACGCGCTTCGAGAAGATCCACAGCAGCGCTGCGCTGCCGCCGCCGAAAGTCGACGCGTTCGTTCGGTTTGGCCACCACTACTTGATCCACTTGCCGCGGTCGTTCCACGACGAGACGATCGCGCTCGCGTCGATCAAGACGCTCGAAGAAGAGTTTGAGCGAGGCCGCACGGCGCGCGAGCTGTACGAGTCGGTGCTCGTAGCAAAGCGCGAGGCGCGACAGAGCGTCCACGACAGCGTGGACCATGACAACGACGACGCAGTTGGTGGCGACAGCAAGCGTAGCGACCATGACCGAGTCGAAAGCGGCAGTGGCTTTGGTGGCGAGAACGGATACGACGACAACGAAGACGCCGAGCGCGCGAGTCACAAGCGCACGCGCCGGCGAACAAAGCCCGTGGCGCTCGAGAGCGCGTCGTCCGCCATGTCGAAAGACAAGGGCGTGACGCACTCGTTCTACACGGAAGTCGAGCACGAGCACCGCATGCGCATCGCGACGTTTGCTTTGCGCCAGAAGCGCATGGAGCTCGTGGCGCGGTCCGAGACGTACGGCGCGTCCATTGTGTTTGACCACGTCGAGTACATTATCAAGCTCACGCCGGAGCTCGCGTTCCGGAAGCTCAAGACGCGTCCGTCGCGCTGGTTCAGTGCGACGCTCAAGATGCGGCAAGAGATGGACGAGGAGTGGGGCGTCATGGACGCGACGCCGGACGTCCGGTTCTACGTCTCGACGACCGAGTCGGTGCCAGTGACGCATCCGCTGTACGTGAAGCTCACGAGTCTGTGCAGCTCCGCGCGCCATGGCCGCGGCGTGCTCGACTTTGTCGACGATACGACGCGAGCAAAGGTCCGTCTGAGCGACGCGATGATCGAAGCTGGCGAGAAGAGCGGCGTGATCCCGACGGTGCGGCACGTCACGGCCGAGACGTACGAGTGTCCGACGTCCGGACTGCTCCTGTCGCTCATGCGCGTGCGCGAGTTCACGACGCCGAGTATGGTCCCAGACGAGGGCTTTCTGAACGTGAAGGAGAAGATCGAAGTCGAGTTCGTCTTGCCCGCGCTCACGGCCGAGCGGCGCCACGACCCTGCGTTCGCGCGCGCGTTCTTGGCCACTGGCGTCGAGTTTGTCGAGTACTTGCGCGCGCAGGCGCAGCTGTCGCCGACGAATGTCGTAGCGTCACGACGAGGCGTGAACGACGACGAGGAGACGACGAATGGTGATGCGATCGCTGAGAGCGACGTCATGACGAACGAGACGAGCGTCGATGGCTGGAGGGGTCAAAGAGCCTAACTTGTTGCTTAGGCTGGACTTCTCTCCTGCCAGAGGGAACTACCCAGCATTACTACGTTGTCTAGACTACATGGTTGTTGATCTCTGGCCCAATGTGGGTGGCGGTGTTGCAAAGATGGAGGAGATGCGGATGAGGTCGTTCCGTAGCGTTATGTCGTTGTTCACGATCGCAGTGCGGAGCGCGTGACGGATGTGAAGGCGGCGACGACTGTGGATGATCGGCCATTCGCTGAGTGGGTCTGGATGAGGTTCGTTCTG
>JAASFL010000737.1:0-13696 GCA_023333735.1 Globisporangium takayamanum
CACACCGCCGGGCTGGTCCGACGACGTCTTTCTTAAATACTTGCGCGCGCGCCAGACGCGGCAGTGCGACTTCCACCGGATCTTCACGGCGTCCTCGGTCCGTCCTGGGAGCATCGCAGCAATGACGGACCAGCGATTGCCCAAGCGCGCTTGCGCTTCCAAGATGATCCGGTCTTCCTCTGGTGTGTACGCGCCGCGGACAATGTTCGGGTCCAAGTGGTTGTGCCAGCGCTCGCGGCACTGCTTCGACGTTCGACCAGGGATCTTCGCTGCGACTTCGCCCCAGTTCTTCTGCTCGCTCGCAACGAGGCGACGCAAGAGCTCGTCCTCTTGCGGCGACCAGTGGCCTTTCACGAGTCCTGGTGCAAGGACCTTTGTCCAGCGCTGGAGACACTGCGTGTGGTTCCGCCCTGGGACTTCAGCGGCAATGGCTTTCCAGTTCTTCTCGCGATGGCTCTCGACCGCTTGGCGCAGCGCTTCGTCCTCGTCTTTTGTCCACCGCCGCGGGTTCGCCTTGCGCACGGGGTGGCTCCGCTCAATCAGCGCAAACGCAGTCGACGGTGGCAGTCCAAGCGCTCCAGCGCCTGGCGTACTCGGCAATGGCGGCGCAACGAGCTGCTGCTGCTGCTGCTGCTTTGACGTGATGCTCTTGCGCTTCACTGGCGACGACGTCTGCCCGCTGCTCTGCGTCAAGCCGCGGTAGTATCCTGCTGCTGTCACAGGTGTGACCGACGTCGGCGATGGCTCGAGCTTTGGCGTGAGACCACTGAGCGTGAGGCTCGCGACTTGGTCGCTGCTGCTGCTGCTTGGCGCAACGCTCTTCCAGTCTGCAATCGACGTCAAGTGCGGGTGACTGCTGCTCCGACTGCGGCTCGACGGTGTTGGCAACCGGTGTGGCTGGCTAAAGAGACTCGAGCTGCTACTGCTTGAGCTGTCGTGGCTCAGTGGCGGAACCAGCGGCCGCGAGAAGATACTCGGGAGCGCACCAGACGGCGTCCCACTGCCATTCGCTTTGAACCGGTCCGCAGCAGCTTGGAAGAGCGGACTGCTCATGCCAGGGAGCGACGGCGTCGTCTGCGGCGCTGTGATCGAGAGCGGCGACCGCGCACTAAAGCTCGGCGGTTGGAAGCCGAGAGCGCTCGGGTACGCGGCGTTGCGGCTGCTGCTGCTGCTTATTGTTGTTGCGTGCAGTGACGACTGCGGCGCTGGACCAGCTGCTGCATTGACAGCACTGAGCTGACTTGCAAAGAGCTGCGCTGCGCTCATGCTCTGGAGCTTCTTCTCGTTCTCAGCAGCGCCGACGCGCGGTGTGAGCGCGCGGAGTCCTGTGAGCGCTTGCGCTGCTTGCTCTTCGTGGATCGATGTGCGGCCAGTGTCACTGTCACTCGCATCATCCTCATCGTCGCCATTGCTGTGGAGGTTGTTGTTGTTGTTGGTCACTTGCGCAACTGCTGCGAGCGAGACTTTGAGCGGTGGCTCGAGCATTTCAACGTCGTGCTGCGGCTGCTCGTTGCTCGGAGTGTTTGTACGTTGCACTTGTTGTGTTGACACTTGCTTGTCTTGTTGCACTTGTTGCTTGTCTTGTTGTTGTTGTTGTCGCTGCTGCTGCTGCTGTTGCGCTTGCTCAAGTGCCATGCGCGACGCGTCTTGCAATGTGCTCATCATCGAGAGGTTGTCTTGAAAGAGCAGACGCAACGACTCGAGCGCAGCACTGGCGTCACGCTCTTGCAGCGACGCAAAGAACGCAACGATGCGCGCATACTGCACGCGCGCGTCTTCGAGCACAGCGGCGTTGTCGTTGTTGTTCCCATTGCTCTGTGTCGGGAGGCTCTGCAGCGCGTGCGCAACGAGGAGCTGACCAACACGCGTCGCTTGGTCTGCAAGCAAGCACATGAGTATGGAACGCATGAGTCAGCTTCATGTGCTTGTCTCGCGCTTGCAAGACATGCAAACAGAAGCCAAACAAGGCAAGTGAACGCACCGACAGCGCGCGGAGTGCTGGCTTGGTCGTGGTTGTTGTTGCTGTCGCTGTCATTGTTCGCGTCACTGCCGTGCTGCTCGCGCAAGTGCGTGAGTGACTGCTCGAGGTCGGCTGCTGCAAAGCCGCAGTACGCGCACTGCACTGCGCCGCGTGTGGGCGACGACGAAGAGGACGACGATGATGGCAGGTCGGACGGGTCGTCGTTCTTGCGCTTCTTCGCGTCGCGCGCGAGCGGCTCAGTTGGCGATGTTGCGTCTGCTGCGGCCATGACTGCTAGCTACTGTTGTGTGTGGATTCGGATCGCGGACGAGTGCTGCTGTTTCCTGGTGCGCAAGCTGTTGTATGAGCAGGGCGAGCGGGTGCTGCCAGCTGTGCGGTGTGTGGTGTGTCCCGCAAGTCTGGTTGGTGGTGTGGTGTCTTGCCAACGACACACGTAGTCGTGCGACTGACTCGACCGCGGCGCGCAAGAGAGCAAGTGGCAACAACAACAACGAGCGCACTTGCTTGGGTGGCTTCGCTTCCGGCTTCCGGCTTGGAGCTCGTGCAGGCTCGTGCTCGTGCTTGTGCTGCTCGGTGTCTGAAAGAATAGTTTGTGAGCTGAAATCCTGCAGGCGAAAAAGGGGGCAACTGAATAGAGCAAGTTGCTCTCTTCTCGACTGGTCCGCGCATGGCGAGTGGCGCGGTATACTGTGTGCAAGTGAAAATGGAAGCGATAGGGCTCGGGGCGTCGGTTGCGCGATGCGGGGTCCGGTTCCTCGCAGCACGAACACAACGCATACAAAATCCAAGATGTGCGCAGTCAGGAGCCACGGTTTCCACGCTTCTCAGATTGCTGAAACAAAGTCTCGACTCGAACGAGACTTTTTGCTGTCGGCAAAGAAAAGCTTTTGTGCTGCTGCTGTGTGTGTTGTGTGGCTTCATTCCTCCTTCATGCGCGCACTCATGAGCTGCGTTGTCTTGGTTGTCTTGGATGATCGTAGTGCTCCGAGTGTTCATGCTCGCTGCCGCTGCCGCGATCCACACAAAGCATGTTCAAAAAACAGAAGTCGCAGTGTTCAGCGCCAAAGCGTCCGAATTCAATGGCGGCTTGCGGGCACGAAACGCCACAAGATTCCATAATCTGAACTCGTGCGCAATGCGAGCACGAGTGCTGGCATAGCCTTTGCTTTTGCCATAACACCATGCTCATGATGTGCAGCAGCAACAGGCTGGCAGCAACAGCGACTCGCAGCACACACACACTTGTACAAACAAAAGCACTTGCACAGCGCCATTCGCGTCAAACCGACGGGCTTGGCTGGCTCTGCGACGCCGACCGAAAACCGAAACAAAGACGCATCTCCTCTTGCGCGCGCAGCCGACTCCTCGCACCGACTCCCTGAATGGGTGCGTCGTGCGAGCGTTTCGGCTTCGACCAAAGGGGCACCACACTCAAAGCACACACTCGATACCAACCGCCGACTGCTTACTGCTTACTGTAGCTGCTAGCTGGAGTGGCCATGCATGACCAGCCTAAGACGCAGCAGTTTCGCATATCCGTCGTCGTGGCGAGTCAATATGCGTGCATACGTGAGTGCGTTGTGATCCGCTCGGATCATCATCATCATCGGATCGCTTGCTTTTGCCACTTGGCACACACACATTCTCTCGCGCAAGAGTCACACCGCAAGATGTGCTCCCTTGGTTTCATCACGCTTGCAATTCGAACCTGTAAAACAAGCAAACCGGTATAACTGCATTGAATCGCCAACACGATATTGTGTGACCCACATAAGCCTCTGACAATACATACGCATTTGCACCAGTAGATTTACGACGAGCTGGAAGAGCAGCAGCAGCAGCAGCATCGTCGACCATCATGTCTGGCAGCAACAAGAGCGACGACGTTGTGCGGTCGCGCATTGACGCGTCCAGCGGTCGCCTTACGTACGTCTCACATTTGCTCAGCTGCCATGAACAAAGCGTCGTCACTGACCCAACAGCTCTCTCACACGCTCGCTCTCTCTCTCTCTCACGCTCTTGTCAACAGCTCGCTGCGCACGCCTGCTAGCGGCGACGGAGCAGCAGCGCCAGCACGCCGTCCAAAGGTCTCAGCTGCTCTATCACAGCGTATGGCGCATTGCAGCTCGCGTACTCACCGCGTCTTGTGTATGTTTGTGCGCTGTCTTCATTCAGTTCGTCCCGAAAGCCGCGAAGCGACGTCCTGCGACCGATGGACAAGCAGATGTAAAGCCACCAGCGGCACAGCAGACGCATGCTGCGCCGCGCGAGAACAAAGCGCCGCGCGGTGACTTTGTGCGCGACCGCGCGCGTCCTGGTCGCGGCGATGCTGGTCGAGGACGTGGCGGACGCGGTGGTCGCGGCGGCCGTGGTCAGCTCCCAACTGGAAAGGTACCTGCAGCTCTGCTGTGTCTGTGTCCGTGTAGAAGTGCGCAAGTGCTAAGCTGCTTGCGTCGGGTAACGATAGGTGATGTTTGTCGGGACGCTCTCGAGCGGATCGTCGTACAGTGCGTCGTCGAGCACTGTTGCGCCGCGCGCGAGCAGCTCAAAGCCGTCAGCTGCAGCCGATGGTGTCGGCATCAGCGTCTTGGACGACGAAGACGGACAGCAGATGCACGACAGCTTCCACGCGATGCAAGTCGAAGAGCAGGTGCGGTCTCACTCTCTCACCGAGTACCTGTTCTTGAGCCATGGGTCCGTCGTGCTCACACTCAGCTTCTCTCTCTATGTGTCTTTGGTTGGTTGAATGGACAGTGGCCACCTGTCGTCGCGTCTGTGATGGCGCCAATGAGCTTGCCGGTTGTGCGGCAGCCAGAGCCACCGCACGCTGGCGCTGTGTTCTACGACTCGGTACGTTAGAGAGACGATGATTGGTGTCTTGTCTTGTCCTCGTGGATGCACCATCACTCACGGTCTCTTGCCCGTGAATGACGACTCGTATAGGACGGGCAGTCGCTCTTGCCAGAGGACTCGCTCCTGTTCATTCAATTCCCGACGACACTTCCGCTGGCAAACGCCGTTGCGACGCTCCCAAAGAGCAAAGACACCGACGATGTGGAGATGGCGGACGAGATGAGCACAGCAGCGCCATCATTCACGCCAGCCGAGATGAAGCGATCGAAGCTCGCAGTGAAGGGCGAGACGGCTGCTGCTGCAGCTTCTGCAGGCGACAAGAAGAGTGACGACACGACTGACGAGCCGGTCAGCAGCAAGACCACCACCAGGTGCGTTGCCACCGTAAGCGATAGAGAGAGGGAGAGTGGGGCTATGACTGACTTACTGTCTGACTGGTGGACTTGTGCTGATGGTGCTGGGGTCCTCACAGTGCCGAGCAAGTGTATGACCGATCGCTTGCAAAAGCGCCAGGCGGGTTCATTGGCAAGGTACGCAGCTGACTCGTTTGCTTGCGTGCACGTGGTTTACATTGTGGTGGAGCTCTCGACTGACAATTTGCATTTGCACCTCGACGCACTTGTGCTGGTTGTCTCAAACAATTACTGCAGCTGTGCATCCGCAAGTCGGGCAAGACTGTGCTCATGATTGGCGACAAGCAGTTTGAAGTCGCTGCAGCGCAGACGCCGTCGTTCTGCGAAGAGATCTACTCGATCGATACGACGGAGCAGCACTTGTACATGCTTGGCGGCGTTGAGCGCCACCTCGTCGTCACGCCAGACTTTGACGCACTGCTCTCTTAGACACCATGCTAGGACTGTGTGTTTGCGACCATTCTTGCCAATCGATACAAAGAGACAGCAGCAGTAGGTTGTTGTTGATAGGTACTCGGAACATGCTGCTGTTGTCGGCATGAACAAGCAAGTAAACATACAGTCAAACGACTTGGTGGGTGCCATTGCGATGTGGACGGCGGCAGCACCACGTTTCTTGCAGCAGCACATACATCATCGAGTGCACTGTCGTATTGCGGTGGTGTGGATTGGGTGCACAGACACACACACACACATTGATTCGCGTCTGGACCTGGTAGAGAGCGAGCGGAGTGAGTAGCCATTTCAGACGATCCACTGTGACTCGAGTCAAGTGGCATGACCGGATGGACGACGCGCCATGTGACAGCGAGTCGGTCTGTTCGCGAACACGACGAGCAACTTCAACATGGACCTCAATGTGTCCATCCGACCAAACACCTTGTACAAGTACACATTGACAACAAGCAAGAGGCAACATACTCATGACAACAAGAGCGACATGAAGCAACAAGCAAGAGGCTACAAGAGCGCGAGGACCACGTTGCAAAACCTAAAATAAAATTATATCAAAGTGTTCTCGTGCGCGAAAAGACCTGCTCGCATCATCGTCGTCGCCATCGTCGTCTGCTACGACTGCGAGTCCGATCGACAGATAGACCAGCAGTGCAGTCGACGACGACGACGACGATAGACTACAGCCGAGAGGGTCGGCAGATATCCTTCGCTCGCAAACGCGTGTCTGTCGCTCGGCCTTGCCGACGCGCGAGACTGCAAAGGATGCAACTACTCGGGAGACTCGAGGCGCCAGTGCGTGCGCTTATTCGTCGTCCTCATCGTCGTCTTCATCGTCATCTTCATCGACCTCGTCGTCCAAGTGGTTCGTCTTGACCGAGTTGTAGTCGTCCATGGCCGACTGGTACTTGAGCTTCGCGTCTTCGTGCATCTTCTGGTACTTGACGCGCTTCTTGTCGGGCAGTGCGCGCCACTTCTCGGCCAAGAGCGTCGCAATCTCCGTGATCTTCTTGTTCGGGTTCTCGCTGCGCACGCTGTCGCGGATCTCATTGCAGAAGAAGAAGTACGCCGAGAGCGCGCGCTTCGGTGCGTTCGGGTCCTTCTTCTTACGCGCCGACTTGGTCGCTTCGAACGATGGGTCTGGGACGTAGTCCTCCTTCTCCTCGGCGTAGCGCTTCTTGTCGGCCGCTGCGAGCTCGTCGTACGGCCGCCGCTCTTCGTCCGTGATGACCTTCCAGCGACGGCCAATCTCGGACGAGATCTGCAGGAACTCGAGCTCCGGCATCTCGCGCTTCACGGTGTCGCGAATGTCGTTCGAGAAGAACATGAACGCCGAGAGCGCGCGCTTTGGTGCGTTCTTGTCCTTCTTCTTGCGCTGCTTGCGCATCGGCGCGTCGTGGCCCTTGGCGTCCGTCTTCTTTGGGCGACCCACTCCGCGTGCCATCGTTGCTTGGTGGTGGTGGTAGTCGAGCGTTTTCAAAAAATCTGAAATTTGCAAAGGCGAGCGACTGCAGCAGCTGGCCTTCTCTCTGTGTGTGTGTCGAGTGTGTGAGCGGACAACAAAGGCGACGACTGCGACGACGACTGCGACGACGACTGCTTGCTTGCTTGGTCGAGCGAGGCTGGAGCGAAGACGGCGGCGAGCTTGGTTGTATGGAGCGCAAATTTAAACTGGGGATTCCCACACAAGGCGCTGTATCGGAAAACAACAGGCGCCGCACAGAGCGCACAGAGCGCAAGCAAGGCAAAGGGCCGGAGTGCGAAAAACCTCGGGCGCGTGCACCCTTATGCGGAAACAGCGAGGGAAAACGGATGCATCCCCCTCGCGCATAGAAAAACCTCGCGAGCGAGCCGCGGTGCACGCGAGTTGCACACTATATCGAGCCAAAACAATACGAAAGTGCACACTCGTTGAACCTCGAGTGTGTTCCCGTACATCAACTGGGCATTGATGTGGTTCCGCTTCTTGCTGCTGCTGTGTGATTGTAGTAGCATGTGTGTGTCTGTGTGAGATTCGAGTCGAGTCGAGCCGTTCGAACAATGCAGCGTGTGCATGGGCGTCTAGCATATTGCCAAGCAGCGCATACATGAGCGCCTCCTCGACCTCTTCATTGACATCACTATCAAACACGAAAAGCAACAACACGAGCGCGAAAAATAGTCTGTTCTGTTCTGTTGCTGTTTCATCTCCTGTTTGCACTTGAGAATTGTATGCTGGCAGTCCTTTCGAGTCACCATAGAGGTCGCACAGAAGGAAAGCGCAGAGCGCCAGTTCTTGGGCAAGACACAAAAGGCTCGCTGCGCGCGCATTGGCTAAACGCAAATACTTCCGCCAATCGCTGCAGCGCACATGCTCGCCGAGGTTTTTCGCGCGAGTGTGGGAGGAGGAGCAGCGCCCCCTCTTCGACAACTACAGCGAAAAACCTCGGGCGAAACGCACTGGCTGGAGCCGACCACACAACACACACAGTCGCTCCACAGCCACGCCTTTGCATGTGTGTGTGTGTGCATTTGTGCATCCAAAAGAGTCGATGCTCGATTCCTGCGTTTGCTATTGCAATCGATCGGTTTGAGGGAATGCAAGTGCGACAGAGTTATTGACGCTTTCAAGCGACAGTTCTCTCTCTACTATGCAAAATAACCTCTACAATTTACATACAGAATCGTATCGATCATTAAACCCCCACCCCACTACTCTCACACAATGATTTGACCCCCTCCCTCCTCTCGCCGATTTTGACGATCTTCTCGACACACACACACACACGACAACACTCAAAGATCGACGAACAGAACGGATCAATATGGCCGACACCTCTGCTGCTGCTGCTGCTGCTCCTGCAGCTCCTGCTGCAGTCTCACCCAAAGCGACGTCTGCACCTCCTGCACCAGCAAAAGCAACCCCTGCTTCTCCTCCTGCTGCTGCTCCTGCGACAGCTACGGCTGCTCCTCCTGCTGCCCCGGCGCCAAAGTCCGCCAAGTCAGCGCACTTTGCAGACAAAGATGGTCTCTTCCAGACCGTTTGCCGGCCGTTCATGAACCGCAAGTGCGCGCGCGGCGAAGCGTGCAAGCTTGTGCACGACAAGCAGCTTTGCTCGCACTTTTACCGCACAGGCGAGTGCAAGTTTGGCGCCGAGTGCCGCAAGAACCACTTTGTGACGGTGTCGGACAAGAAGCCTGCCGCTGATGCTGGTGCAGCACTAGCAGACGCTTCCGGTGACGCGTCCGCGACTGCAAAGAAGAGCAAGAAGCCAGCAAAGGACCAGAAGCCGGACGACAAGAAGTCGACAAAGGGCGAGCAAGCCAAGGCGAAGAAGAAGAGCGAGAGCAGCACTGACGCTGCCAAGCCCAAGGACGCATCTGCTACTTCATCAGCTAAGCCAAAGGACGCAAGTGACAAAAAGAACAAAACGAAAAAGCCCAAAGCCCACAAAACGAAAAAGAACACCGAGTGCTTCGACCCGATGACAGCGCCAGTCGACTTGCGCGTGACGTACGACCTCGGGACGCACAAGGACACGTTCTCGACGTCGCTCACGACGCGCGACGTGCTCTTGGCGCCGAACCTCTTTAGCGACTTCAAGAAAGGCGAGCTGTACGCCAAGCTGGTGGCCGAGATCGACGCATGCGGCGTGCCAGCTGAGCGCTTGCTCAAGCTCTGGCACGGCAACGCGACGATCGAAGGCACGCACTTGATCGCCGACGACAAGACGAGCTGGAAGCGCGCGTGTCCGACGTTCCACCTCGTGATCGACCGCGTCACGCAGTTCTTCAAGCTCTCGGTCCAAGCGACGCGGTTCAACTGGTACAAGGACACGTCGCAGTGGAAGCCGTTCCACTTTGACGCCGCGGCCGTGAAGCCCGAGATCGCCGCGAAGCAGAACTTCACAGTCGGCATTTCATTTGGCGCAACGCGTGACGCGGCGTTCGAGCATGCGGAGAGCAAGACCGTCGTGAGCATTCCGCAGCCAGATGGCTGTGTCTACGCGTTTGCGCGCGACACGAACGTGCTCTGGCGCCACGGCATCTTGCAGGACACGCCCGTGCGGGATGAAGGGCGGATCTCGGTCATTGCCTGGGGCTGGATCGACGGCATGGTCGACCCAGTGCAGGAAGCGGATGCGATTGTCACAGCTGTCACTGCGACGTCGTAAGAAACCGGTGGAGTCAGGACAGACAAGCAGCTCGCAGTGTAGACAGCCAGACAGAGCGAGAGCATGCACTCTTGTTCACGGAGCCTCAGGTCGTCGAACTGCTCAAATAGTGTTGAAGTCGACATCACGTTATCGGCTTGCATGTTTTGGTTCCCGTATTGGATACCTCGGTTTTGGATGACTCAACACTATGAGTGGCATCTCCCTCGCTCTCTTCTGCTCGTTGTCGTCAGAGCTCAGAGCTCAATCGCGACAAACGTCTTCGTTTTGGTCGTTGTAGTCGTAGCTGATGATGATGATGAGGCGCTGGTGCTCGTGCTCACTGCGCCGTTGAGCTCTGCAATGATTGCGCTGCGTCGAGTCTGGAGCTCGGTCTTGCGCGCGACCTTGCGCTGCAGCGGAGGCGACAGCTCGCTCTCCTGCGCTCGCGCTTCGAGCTTTTCAATGTCTTTGAGCAAGCGGTTGAGCTTGCTGAGCTCTTGCTTGAGCTCGCTATTGTTGCCTTTGCTTTTGCTACTGCTGCTGGTGCGATCCGCATTATCAGTGCGACGTGCTTGTGTATCTGTCGACGGACGTGGCGAAGCTGCTGCTGCTGCCTTCGTGCTTTGCTGCTTGTCCACAGTCTTGCTCTCAAGGGTCAGTGACTCGAGGGACAGCGCTTCTGCGTCGCTTGGTCTCAGTCGCTGCTGTGTTTGCTGTTGTTGTCGAGGACGTGGTGAGGATGCAGCGAATACGCTACCTGCAGCAGCTTGCTGTTGTGCCTCTTGCTCGCGTCGCTGCCAGTCGTACACACATCGCAGGTGAACGTGGTGTCAGTTGCGATTGTCCACACGAACGCACACATAGAGCAAGCGAGCTTAAAGCGTGGACACATGCACCCGCACCCGCTGAGCGACAGTCTTGTATTTGGGCACTTCGTCCTGTGGCACGTAGCCCTGACGGATGCGAATGGGCTTGCGCACGGAGCCGTCTGCGCGCTGCGATGCTGGCACGATCACTTCGCCAGTCTCAGTGCGCACTGCGCCGAGCGGCAGCTGCGAGCGTGTTGACGCCATCCCCTTTTGGTCACGCACAGGTACGCTCCAAGCTCGCTCGCTCTTGCCACTGTACGCACACACACAGATGCACGCGCACGCAGTCGTTGGCTGTGTCGGTATGCTCGGATGTGTGCTCTCGATACTCTCGATATGAAGTGCAAGCATATCCAGCAATCCTGCATTTATTCACTATTGAATTTCAAACAGAGACTCGTATCCATCCAAGCCGAAGACACATGGCTACAGTGTTGTTCCGAGCAGCTCATTTGGCGCCATCACTGCTACTCGCGCTGATGAGTGCACGACAGCCCTCGCTATCCCAGGCGAGCGACTGCTTGCGTTAGTAGCATGTCGCATCATACTCATCCCGGGTCTGAGCTGCCGAGCTGGCTCTGTCGCTTGGTAACTGGTCTCGATGACGCTTGAGCCGGCTTGTGCACACTTGAGATCGGGCTCGGCGCTTGGTGATGCTGAATCTGTCCCGAGAGTACTCGTAGGTGCTCGGACGTGTCTTGAGGCCGGGAGCCGGCTCAGGCCTTGGTGATGCTTGACTTGGCTGGCTCATGTCCGTAGTCGCTCGAGATCGTGTTCGCCGACCGGGTATCTGCCACGGTGGTGGTCGGCCTGGCTCGTGCGTTGTCCTTGTTGCTCGAGCTTGTGTACTTCGACCGGGAGCCGGGCTTGCTTGCGCTGGGCCTGGCTCGTGCGCCTTCGAAGTCGCTCACGTACGCGCTTTGCACTCCAGATTCGGCCTCAATGACACTCGGCTGGACTCGCGGAATGCCAGAGTCGCTTGTAGACGTGATCTGCAGCAGAGATCTGGACTTGCCAGCTCTTGGCCCGGCTTGTTGAGTATCGGCATTGATCAGGCACGCGCTATGCTACCGGGAATGGTGACGACACGCCGCGTCTAGTCACGCTGCGGTCGATCGGGGCCGGCTTGGCAACTCTGTCACGCTCTGGCACGTACTTTGCAGCGACGCTTGCTCTGGCCGAATCACGTCCGTGGTAGCTTGGGTACGTGATTGCCGACCTAGAGTCTGCTGCGGTAGCAGTCGACCTGGCTCGTACTTCGTCGTGCTCGCTTGAGCTCGTGTGCTTCGGCCAGGAACCGGACTCGCTCGCGCCGGGCCGGACTCATGTGCCTTTGGGATCCTCGCGTGGCCACCTCGGAATCTGGGATCTGGGATCTGGATCAGGGTACTCGGGGTCTCGCTCTGTCACTTCGTCGTTCTGCGTGTCTCATGGCCGGTCTGCCTCTGTCGCCAGGCCAGTGTTCCGCGCTTTCTGTCATCATGCCGTTGCTGATGATGGAGACCCGGGCAAGAGGCTGGATCTGGGACTGGGCGTGATGTCTACAAACGCCAGGATCGGGGCTAACGCAGCTGCGCTGTCAGAGAAAGGGCGCTGGCTGGTGGAACAAGTCCATGCGGATGGTGGCTGGCGACCCAGTCGCGAGGCGTGTGGCCACAATACCAAATGAGCGTCTGGAGCACGGGTCACTGGTTAGCGCCTCGATCATGTAAGAGTCGGTCTCGCACGCTCGTGCTACTTGGTTCCTGTTCGCTGGAAGTGATGTACTTGCTGATCATCGTGTGCTTTCAGCATGCGCGAGTTGAAGGGTGCCGTCCAAATTTTGCTTGATTCCCAATTGAGATTGAAAAATGAGCCACGGCACATTTTATTTGCTTTCAAATGAGCAGTGAAGTAACGAGAAAATGAAACAAAATGGCCAAAACAGACAGACGGGGTGCTGTTGGATTTCTGGCTGTGCAAAAAAGAAGCAGTATAAACACGTGAGAGGTTTTCGCCGCCACTTCATCGGTCCACGCGATGAACAAATCAGGAGAGAAGACTTTCGCGCAGGACTGGCGCGAGCTTACCGACGCGGGCTGGAAGTCGCGCAAACCCAAGGGTCTAAGCAACGACTTCACGTATGTGATGCCGTCTGTGACGGGACCGCTCAGTGCAGCAACGCGTGGCGTCAACCATTTGGTTGGTATGTCGTACCAGGGATGTGTGCGTGCGTGTATTGCACTATGTGTACTGATCGTTTCACTGTTGCGCAGGTGAGCACGAGTTGATGGTGTACGCGGCGTGCAGGCATGACTCGCTTTCCGTAGGCTCCCGCGCCTCACGCGATTCCCACACGACGCCCAGTTGGAAAAGACGCTTCGTACGCCGCGGCGCAAAATTGGCCAACGATCTGCTCATTCGTCGAGCGCGCGCTCCAGCTCAAGCGCCTCCTGTTCAAGCCTCTCCTGTGCAAGCAGCACCCCCTGTCGCTATCACGGCGGCAACGCCGACACCACCAACGCCGACACCACCACCCGCCCAGTTGTCAACGACACCACGATGAGAGCCCACCAGGCATCGATGACTTCGACAGCGACCAGTTCATGGACGCATTGCGGAAGGATAAGCTCTTTGGCACCGTCGAGAGCGACGATGCCAACATGTAGTCAAGTCCTGTGGCTCATGGAGAGGACGCGGGCGACGGGGATGACTTTGCGCTGCAGAGCAACGATGAAGTCGATGACAGTGACGACGGCGTTATAAAGTGCGCGACAAAAGTCTTGGAAAAACTATTTTGTTGGCTGTACCGTCAATTTTGCTCGTAGAAGCTAAAAACATATCAAAAACGATAGAGCGTTCTGCGACAATTGCGGTGATACAATCCGATCACCGAAATTCGCAGTACCGGCGACGCAAGGGTCAAAAAACGAATTTTTCACTATTTGAGTCATATCGAGAGTTTGCGGTCAGATTGGTAACAAGCCCACAGATGTGCTACTCCGGAGCTAA
>JAASFL010000738.1:0-13694 GCA_023333735.1 Globisporangium takayamanum
GCACATGACCATTTAATGTGGAGATTGGCAGCGTCAGTGACCTGTGCGAGTCAAGAGCGCTTGCTTGTCCTCGAGCAGATCTTATGTGGCAATGGACGGACCTGGGTTGCCAATGAGCATCTGCGGCGTTCCACGCGCACCGCCGCCAGTGTACTCTGGGTTGCCCTCTGAAGCTGCAGCACGTTGGCTGTGCGTACTCGATGCGAGTGCACCAGCGCATGCTGCAATCGCAAGTCGCGCAGTCGTCGGTGCGAGGCGGTGCGCGAACGTGAACGCACTCATAATGCTCGCTCGTTTTCGTTGCTTGTTGCGCTTGTGTCTGCTTGCGTCAAGGACTTTTCTACTTTCTCGGTACATTCTCTTGTTTGATAATATTTTGTATCGTTAAGAAGGAAAGCACAATGAACGATCTATCAGCAGCACTGTTGCTGAGACTGTCACAAGCTCTCACAGCCAACGAAGACGACAAGAAGCAGAAGACCCGTCCTGTCGAGAGTCATGGCCTGCACATCGATTGCTTCTGGTGCATTTGTCACTCGCTCTATGAAGTCCACGCGAGCGACTCGTTCTCACTCACTCACTCACTCACTCACTCACTCACTCACTCACTGATCTATCCAAACACACTGACTGCTGCGTCGTAGACACCCGATGCAAACGCTGCGACGCCGAGCAGACTCATTGCGTACAGCACGAGCTTCTTGGGCCACGCGACGCGCGGACTGTGCGTGTCGGCTTCAAAGATGCGGATGTAGAACAGCGTCGGGAGCACGAAGCCCAGGAGCGCGCAGCACGTCGAGCCAATGAACGCAATGAACTTGCCAAAGTCTGTCGCAATCGCCAGCATCCGTCCGTCCGTCAGTCAGTTAGTCAGGACCTGCTCGCACACAATGCAACTACAAACAGCAGCACACGTACTTGGGACCCCAGCAGCAATGACTGCCGTGAGCAGCACGACACACGCGCGCATGAGCGCCACTTTGCACTCGTCTGCTGGACTTGAGACGTCGCCGCCACTGCTATGATGTGGTGCAGTATCGCTGATCGTATCGTGCTCTTCCGACGTGGTGCAGCTCCCACGGAGCACAAGCGGCCGCAAGACTTCAAACACGGGGAACATCATGACTGGGTACGTGCAGAGCAAGCCCGTGCAGAGACAGAGCTTCACGAGCGTCGCGACGCCGTCCGTGCCGTCAATGTTGAGCGTAATGACGTCTTGCGTCGCGTCGCCGAACGCGAGGTAGCCGCAGATACCAAACGTCGCGTAGATCGACGTGATGATCACGACTGTCGCGACAAGGAGCGTGGGGAAGTGGCGCTTGTGCTCCATGGCGTTCTCGAGCGGCAGGACCATGCCGACGCCTTCAAAGCAGTAGCTCGCGACGCCAAAGAAGAACGGGACGCTCGACAGGACGCCGACGACGCGAATGGCGTCGTGGTCAACGTCCATGTACGTCACGTCGGTCGAGAGCACGATCGTGAGTCCGAGGAAGTTCATGATGTCGGCCAAGAGCGCGACGTACGCGAGCTCGCGCATGTGCTTGAGCAGCGAGAACGCGAGCAGCGGCGGCACGCAGACCGACACGACGAGCTCGCGCGAGACGTCGAGGAACTTGTGCGCGTTCGAGGCAATGAAGATCAAGTCTATCAGGTACCACCATGGTCGAGTAGCGTGCGTGCGTTAGGTTGTTTGGATAGCAAATGCTGTTCGACAGTGGTGATACCGAGCATAGTGTACGTACACGCAACGCAGAAGCCAGTCTGCGAGATCACGAGCGACGTGTCGACGAGCACTTGGCCAATGCGACCCATAGCGATGTACCCGATCTCACCGTACGTCGTCACGTGCCGCCCTTGCGCCTTGAGCTTGTACTTGCACTGCACGACGAGCAGCATCGCGTACGTACTCAGCGCTGCAACGAACACGAGCGTCGCGAGTCCGAGCTACAGAGTAGACATGTGGGAGCAGGGTGAGGGGACTGCAGTGCTGGCGCAGTCGCTGTGGTGGTGCAGACAGAGACACTGGAGCGGACGATGGACGTACGAGGATGCCGCACTGTTTGAACGCAAACGGGAGACCGAGGACGCCAGAGCCGAGGAACGCGATGATCGTGTTTGCAAACGTGCGTGCGTCCCTGTCCATTCAAACAGACACATGTACAGTCCAAAGTAGTTGCGTCAGCACACCATCAGAGCAATGATACGGCTCCCTTGCAGGTTGCTCCATGCCTGCTCTTGCAAACAAGCGACGTACGATGTGAGAGGCTGCTGCGGTTGTTGCTCTCGTAGCGGACGGTCCTGGACGCCGAGCTCGAGCTTTGCGGCTGCGAGCTTCTTGCGCGCGTGTGCGCTACTGAGATGCTGCGTGCCATCACTACTGCTGCTGCTTCCAGTCGTCTCTGCAGAGCTCGCGCAGGACGGCGATGGAGGCGGAAAGATGTCGCTGTCGCTATCGCTTTCATTGAGGTCGACTGCGTGCAGCTCGAGCTGCCGCAATGGCGACGGCAGGTCGTGCGTCGTCGCTGCCATGGCCATCGTCGTCCGCATCGTTGCCGCCATCGCTCGTGTCGTCTGAACTGCTTGATGTTTGAGATCAGAACTGGCGTTCCCCTCGATTCTATCACTATCTTATCATGTGATGATGAAGGAAAGACACATACAATTCACAAGTATAGATACTCTCAGCACATGTTATGAGATTCTTGTCTTATACAAAGTATATCCAGAATCGCATCGCACAAACGTCACCCAACGTTGGACGGTGCAGCCAGAAAGATGAAGACGTTGCCCTTTTGCTTCATGAGCCCTGGACGTGCGCGAGCGCGGCGCGTGTGGAGCACGATCTCGCGAATGTCGTCGACGATGTTCGAGTTGAGGCGGTAGTAGCTGTGGCGCAGACCGGTGTTCACGTCCACGAACGACGTGTCGATCACGTCCATGTCGAGGTACACTTTCGTCTTTGCTGGTCCGTCGACGTCCGAGCCGGTGCTCTGGACGCAGATGCTGTTCATGTTGAGCGTGTAGCTCAGCGGCACGGAGCCGTACGACGAGTGCGTCTGCGGCGGCGTCGCGAGTCCATTCGACGCTGGCTGTAGCAGCAGCGCATCTGTCGCATCGGTCGCTGTCGTTGTTGGTGGCTCTTCGACGGGCTGCGGCTGCGAGCGCGTCCCGAGCGACTGCTGCGACGACACAGTCGTGCCATTGAGCGCAAAGCCCGCGACGTTCGGCAGACCAGCGACTTGGTTCACTTTGGCGTAGCTCAGGTCTTTGTTGCCGTCGCGCGACGTGTCGTACTTGCCCGATGACATGTACACGCACTCGCACGGCACTGGGAACGACGGATCCCGGACGTGGCGACCGATGCTCCGGCCAAGTGACGGTACTGTGCCGTTGAGCAGGTTGTCTGACAGCGCAAACTCCGAGCCCAAGAGTGCTTGGTCCTGTCGTGCATGATTGACATTGCACCAACTGTCAGCAGTGCTTCACATGGCGACCACTGTTAAGGAGATGTAGCCGCACCTGCGAGTCGCCGTAGAGCGTAATGACGTCGCAGTACTGGCGAATGGTGTCAAACATCCCACCCGCAGCGACGAACTTGGGCAGCGGGTACTCGGGACTGCAGAACGTCAGGCTCTCGATCCGCGCAGTCTTGATCGCACCGCTCGTCGAGTCTGCCGTTGTCTCAAACAAGTCGCGGAGGTAGCCGCCTTCAAAGCAGTTGAAGAGACAGCGCGTGCCCATGCTGTGCGTGACGATGTGGACTTTCGAGTACCCAGCGGCGACGATGCTCGCGAAGAACGCGCGCAAGCCCGTTGCGCTCTTTTCGTCGCCAGCGGCGCGAAGGGACTGGAAGAAGTAGAGCGGGAGCGACCCGCTTGGCCACGCAAACACGAACGGGTGGACGCTCGCTGGGAAGTCTCCGAGCGCCATGATCTGTGCAATGCTGCTCAAGGCGCTATCGAGCGGCGTGTAGATGCCGTGGATGTACACGAGCGCCTCTTTGCGCTCGACACCGCGCACGTGCGGCGGCACCGCCACTGGCGCCAAGCTCTCTTGATAGTGCTGCCCTTTCGAGCGCCGGTGGCTCCGAGCGATGTCAACAACGTGCTGGTCGTGCACTTGACCGTCGACGTCGTGGTACGCAACGTAGTCGAGCGGTGTCCGAAGTGTCGCGAGGCACTCGGCAGCGCTCTGAGGTCGCCGTCGGTGGTGCAGCAGCTCGCCGCCGTCGCTGTCTGGCGCTGTGCCAAAGAAGTGCTCGACCGACGGCAGGAAGCTAAAGAAGCCACCGGCGACCGAGCACTCGACGTTCGCGACGCCCCACGTCAGCGGCTTGAACGTCGGAAAGACGTCCGCAGTGTCGGTGCGCGCTTCGCCGCGGATCGATGCGTACGCGACGCGGAGCTTCTCAGTCGTGTACCCGCTCCCTTGCTCGCGGCTCGTGAACGGACCGATGGGGATGCCGTGCTCCCAGAGTCCACTGAGGTTCTCGCCGTGGTACGCACTGTCTTTCCAGAGCCCAAAGCCATGCGGACGGTGCTCGGCGTCCAAGCCACCGATGTACTCGACGCGCGAGCGCTTCGTGCCCAAGCGCCGCACGACCGACATGTACGTGAGTGTGTTGCTCCGCTTCCCGCGTTGGATGCCAAACCACCACTCGGTGTCGATCCACCCACGGCGGATCGCGAGCGGATACAGCTCGTACATTGTGACGTAGCCGACGACGATCGCGACTTCGACGACAAAGAGCACCGAGAGCACGACAATGCGCGTCGTCGCGTGCTCTGCGCGCTTCGAGGCGTTGCTGCTGCTCGAAGCAATGGCAAAGAGACCAAAGTCATCGGCGACGGCGTAGAACGTGGCGTGGGCAAGCACGAGGCAGTAGATCATGATGAGGAGCAGCCGACCTGCGAGCTGAGCAGAGCATGCAAAGAGAGAGTGGAGCTTCAGGACAGAGCACTAGAGACAGAGAGACTGAGCGTGTGAGAGCGCAATGACGTCGAACCTTTTGCGCAACGTAGAGCGCGACGTAGAACGCGCACGCGATGATCGCGACGCTGTTGACCGAGAGCTCCGTCTTTTCAGCGCCAACGACGCTCGTGACAATGAGAACGAAGAGGACGTAGACCCACACGAGCGTCGAGAGCCAGCTCATGACGACCGAGTACTGCGAGCAGCACGTACGAACGAGTACGTGAGCCGCAGCGCTAGGTAGAGTCTGGTTAGCCACATGAGCAATACGAACGTACCTTCTGGTACGTTCCTTTGAACTTGCGCAGCAGGCGGCGCTCAGTCATGTAGTTGAACGTCCTGTGACGGATCAGTCGACAGACGTGAGCACAACGCACAGTCGCCTACTCAAAGCCCAGTGCATGTGTGCGAGAGTCGTACCGGAGGTAGTTGAAGTCGTTGCTCGGAAGAGGCGGCAGCGCCTCTGGCACGTCCGACACGAGCTTCTCGCGCAAGTCCATGGCGCTAGCAGTCGCAATGGCGCGTGAGTGAGCAGGAGCTGGCGAAACGAAGACTGACGCGCGGTGTGTGATCCGTGTGCGCACTTGCTCAAGCCATCTGCTGCCTGTTGCCATGTGTGTGTGTCAAGCAAACAGCGCTCTCTCTGCCTCGACCTCTAGATGCTGCGATTCGTTTATGAAGCCACTTGGCATCCTCTCGCGATCTCCGACGACGACGACGACGATGATCAACGCAAGAGAACGCCGGTGCTCAAGCGTTGTTGGCACTACGCAGCAGTTGCGCACATGCAAGAGTCTGGAAGACGATGTGCATGCATGTTGTGAGCGCTTGATCGCGACTGACGAGCACGAGCAGAGCGTGCCATCAGAAGCAACAGCGGGAACATGCTCGTGGTGGTACGGCAAGAACGCGAATGGCAGTCGAGTCGAGCTGCCAGTGTCGGTCATTGCTCGAGGCGATGCGGGAGAGAATGGTTCAATCGCGACTTGCGTTGAAGCTGTCAGCACCACACATGCGAGTACGCGCGTCGACGACAAGCACATGAAGTCGCGATGCATGCTGCTGCTCCAGCGAGCGACATGTTCTCCACCAGTACAGATAACAGCACCATGTCGCCTCGCGCTCGAGTGCCCATGAGCGTCACTGCGCGCATTGAGTGCTCGATGTACGAATGCGGTTCGAAGTCGAATGCATGCATACGCTCTGCCGTTCAACTTCAAGCTCACGAGCACATCCTCCCATCGTCGTCGTCATGACAGCGCTCGCGGTCTCTTTCAACAGCAGCGCTTCGTACTTCGTACTTCGTACTTCGTGCCAATGGCAATGGTGTCGACGTGAACAGCGAGCGACCTGAGTGTGTGTATGTGCGTGGACTGCGGGAAGCAGCAGCAGCCGACAATGCGAGGGAACATCACGCCTCGCCATGTGAGCGGTCTCTCTCATTATCCGACCTGCCGCGTGCTCAACAAGCGCTGCCATTGACCACGACAAGCCGCCAACCAAGGACGAAGCAAGCAAGCATGGGCTTCGCAAGTGCAGTTGTCGTCACGCCCGAGTACGTCGAGATCGTGAAGAAGTACGTGGCGCTACGCAAGCAAAAGGACACGCAGGGGACGCTCGCGCTCGTGAGCGACGACATTTTGTTCTACAGTCAGCGCGACGGGAGCTACAAGGGCACGAAGGCGTTCACCGAGTACCTCGAAAAGACCAAGATCGAAGGCACGTGGAGCAAGCCTGCGATCGAAGACGACGACGACGGCGAGACCAATGCGCAGCAGCACGTTGTCGTGCGCGGCGTCGTCAAGATCTTCTACATCCCGATCTCCGTCAAGTCCACGTTCACGTTCAACGACGCTGGGCTCATCTGCAGCATCAACACGAGCAAGGCGTAGTCGTGCTCGTATCGTATCGCGTAGCTGTAGGAGCTGCAGTCGTGTGTGAATGAAGACCGATGTGTTTGTATCGAAGCTTGGACGGGTCTGAAGAGATCGCATGAAAGCGTGCACTTGCTTGGCCACAAGACAGCGCTGACAGCAGTGCACATGCACAGGCAGACACAGCGAGGCGATCGCATCGATGGACGATCGCATTGAGCGACGATGGGCTGGATACCCAAGTCAAGTGCTCAACAGAAGATCATGGATCGTACTTTATCGAATTCATACTGTCTGGGCAAAGGGGGTAGCTCAAACACTTCCTGAGCTTGAGCGCTCGTTGGCGCTCTCACGCACCCTGCTCAGGTCGCTCTGTGTGTGTGCGTGTGGCTCGGTCTCAATCTCAGTCGAACGAACGGCCACGACGATGGGGGACGCCAACAGCGCGCGCCACCGGCGGCAGGACGTCTACGCGACGCTCAGCCTCGCAATGGACCACGTGCTCGGGAACCTCGCGAGCGTTGGGAGCGCCGACCCAGACGCGCCATTGCCGACCACACTGCAGCTCCGCCATAGCGAGAGCCCGCTGCTCGACACATGGAGTCAGCTCCAAACGTGCGTTGCGAACCGGCGCGCGATGATCGCAAGCCGCAAGCAGCAGCGACAGACCGACAAGCACAAACACAAGAAAGCGGCGGCGGCGGCACCGACCAAACCCGAGAAGCCAGCACCGAAAGCACCAGCAGCTACCGTATCCGCTACAGAGCCAACAAAGAGCAGCAGCAGCGCAGTCGTCAAGACCAAGAAACACAAGACCGACGCAGCGCGCGCGAGCGCAGAGCCGCTCGGTGCGAGTCGCAAGACCAGCAAGAGCACGAGCTCGATGCTCCGCGTGTCCGCTGCACCGCCAGGGAGTCCGCGCCATGCGCCAGTTGCGAGCAGTAAGCTCACGACAGCGACGTCACCGCGTCCAGCGCACGCGTCGAGCAAGAAAGACAAGACGCGGACACACGCGTCAACCGCTCCAGCAGCTACAACAGCAGCAGCACTGACTGGCAAACAGACGCTTGCGCTCACAAAGCTCCGGGAGCTCCCGTTCCTCGAGACGCTCTCGGCCGACACATCCAAGTACGCAGCGCTGGTCAAGTGGCTCAACTGCGACCAAGGACAGAACCGTGCGATCTCGGATGACTTGACTGCGCTGCTCGTTGAGCTCGAGCGCAAGCGCGTGTTTGCAGTCGACCAGCGTCTTAGTACGAGTAGCACAAGTAGCAAGCGCGTGGCGCACGAGACACTGGACGACCGACTGCGGAAGAAGAAGAGCGCGAAGCGACGTGCGACGCTCAAGCGCAAGCGCAGCGCTGCGACGTACAGCAGCAGCAGTAGCGCAGAGGACGACGAGGCAGCGAGCGACTCGGACGAAGCCGAAGTGACGCTCACGCTCGATGACCCGGCGTCGCCAAAGCCGCGGACACGCGATATCACTGGCGGCACGAAGCGGTACGCGACGTCACAGCGATCCGCTGCCTCTGCCTCCTCTGTAGTCTCAGATGGCTCTGCAAAGGCGCAGCTTGCGCGTGTCGTGGCGCGATTGAAAGAAGAAGAAGAAGAAGAGGACACGCAGACGCCATCGAGCGGAGCAGACAGCAGCAGCAGTAGGAGGAATAGGAGTCCGCAGGGAGTGGTCAAGAGCACTGGGACGTCTGCGCTGAGCGCGATCATCTTGGAAGACAGTGAAGAAGAAGAGGAAGAAGAGGAAGAAGAGGAAGAAGAGGAAGAAGAGGAAGAAGAGGAGGAGGAAGAGGAGGAGGAAGAGGAGGAGGAAGAGGAGGAAGAAGAGGAGGAGGAAGAGGAGGACGAAGCACCTGCGCCAGTGCCACTGTCAGCAAAGGCACCGGCAAAGCCCAAGGCAAAGGCAAAGGCTGCGCCTCAACCTGCCAAGCGACCAACTTCAGTCACGTCTACTACGACCAACAACAACGACGACGACGACGATGCGCAGAACGCCGCCGATGCGTCTTCGACTGACGACGACGAAGATCTGTTTGACCTGAACGAAGAGGACGTGTACGTCGTCGAGTCGATCCTCGAAGTCAAGATCGGCCGCACGCTCGCGACGAAGAGCACGAGCGGCGCGCGGAGTACGACGAAAGAGATGGACCTGTACCTCGTCAAGTGGGACGGCTACGATGAGCTCACGTGGGAACCCGAGACGAACATCCCAAAGCGCTTGATTGAGCTCTTTCGCCAGCGCGAGCTCCACAAGCGCGAGCATCGGTACAAGATCACGACGTTCCTAGCGCGCAAAGTCGTGAAGAACGTCACGACCGCGACGCCCGAGACGATCTACCTCATCCACTGGTTCGGCGAAGCTGCGGCGAACTGGGAGTGCCGCTCGAACTTGCCAGAGCAAGTCGTGATCTGGCTCGAGAAGACGAGTCGCGCGCGCGGACCAGCGCACAGCAGCAACTTGGGCATCACGGGCAAGAAGAAAGCGCGCGCATGAGGCAAAGGAGAGTAGGAGCACGAGAGGGAGAGTATGCGGGAGAAGGAAGACACTGTTTGTAGGTGTTCGACATTGCTGGTGTCGTCGTAGCTGGCTGTCCTAGTACGCGGATGGGCGACATCTTGGCTCTGTGACTCTCCCTCTCTCCTGTGTGTTGTGAAGGCCACGAGCTTAGACAATGCGGTCGAGCTCTGTCGCGTACGAGAGCGTCTCGCCCACGAGCTTGAGCGACGGAATGTCAACGGAGCCGAGACTCTTCTCTGGCGCTTTGAACCAGATGCGGCCATCACGCACGATCCACTCGGGCTTGCGCTCGCGAATGTACGCGCTCAGGTCCGCAGGCGTGTCAAAGATCAACATCTTCTGCGCGTCGCTCAGTGCGAGGCACGAGTATGCGAGCTCGGCGCACTCGGCGAGGTTCTCGCGCACAGTCGTGAGCAAGTGCGCGAGGAAGAAGCGGAAACACGGGTTCGGCACGTGCTCGCGCGCTTCGAGCACTTTGTTGTAGCTCCCTTCCATCAAGTACTGCTCGAGCTTGATGCCGAACGCAATGTTTGGGTCTTCACGCGCGTGCTCTGGCAAGAGCTCCAACTGTTTGGATACAGTACACGACGATCAGTCAGACAAACCGATATATATACCGGTAGAGTCGGATACACGAGCATCAATTGTACCTCGTTGTGGAACTCGGCCATGCGGTTCTCAACAAGCAGCTGGAGCAACCGCGTGCCGAGAATCGGATAGTGGAGCGCTGATGGCGCCAAGTCACTTGCGACGCGTGCGCTGTAGTAGACCTTGAGCTGGAGAACACTGCGCTCAAACGACGCCATGTCTTCGCTCAAGACGCTCAGCAGCGTCGCGCTCTCGAGCACATGACCTGCATGCGTATGTGTATATGAGCAAGAGTTTGTTAGCGTCAAGCTGCTGGTGATGAAAGCAGTCGGAACAGAACAACACGACGTACGTGCGAGTGTGCGCTCTTGCGTCGCGGTTGTTGCCACAGTCGTGCTTGGCGGCAGCGACGGCAGCGTCGTCAATGCGATCTGCACACATAGAGCAACACACATCAGTCGTTAGAGACGCATGAGCTCAGTCACACAAGTGATTGTGTAGTCGACGCTGGGATCTGTCAACCACTGCAGCCAGACCTTGAGGTGTGTGAGTTGCTTCTTGGCGTCAGCGACGTTGCCGGCGTCGACGCTCGCGCGCAGCGTCTGTGCCTCTTTCTCCAGCGCCTGCAGCTGCTCGACTGTCACGCTGCTCATGTTGTTGCTGCTGTTCGCTGTCGTCGTCGTCGAGCGCTTCGAGCCGCTCGCTTGCTTGCTAGTGCTGCTAATTGCTGTTCCCCCTCAAATGGCGCGATGATGAGAAGATCGCAGAGCCCATGTATAGTTTATTCAAGTAGTTTGTATCAAGTCGCAATGCGTGCGTGAAGAAAACGAGGGAGCACCTTCATGCCAGAAGCATGAGCTCCATCTTCGACCTCGTTCAGCACTCGCTGCTCCTTCTCGACTCTCGACACCTTGACCAGCACGTCATCTACTCAGCTTCGTGCTCAGCTCAACAACAACAGCTCCACACAAGAACTTGTTTGATTCAACAGTCGCTCTGCTCAACAAGGCAAAGAACCTAAGACTCTCGCGGCTACTCTTCTCGATCGATCACATGCACTCACTCCCTCATCCTCTCACACGAACGAGCAGCACCTGCTAGTCCAGCACACACTCAAGCCGACTACCGAGTCGATCAGTTGGACTTGGAGATGCTCCGGAACAGCAGCAGCTCCGCGAGCTCCTGCTTGCCGGACGCTTGCGCTGGCTCGCCCACTTCGTTCGCGTACGCTGCGAGTTCCTCGAGCGTCGCTTTCCCAGCTTCGACGCGCATACCGAGCTCGCTCTTCCACGACGCATAGCGTCCTGCAACGAGCGCAGACAGGTCGTTCGCTTCCAGGAGCCTCGCTGCTTGACGCAAGCCGCGCGCAAAGCAGTCCATTGAGCCAATGTGTGCAATGAAGATGTCGACCAAGTCTGTCGACTCGCGCCGGACCTTGGCGTCAAAGTTGAGTCCGCCAGGCGCGAGACCGCCGACTTCGACGATTTTCTTCATCACGAGCAGCGCCTTCTTCTCGTCCATGAGGAACTGGTCCGTGTCCCAACCGAGGAGCGTGTCGCCCGTGTTGCAGTCCACGGACCCGAGCATCGCGTAGTCCGCCGCGTAGTAGATGTCGTGCTCGTAGTCGTGACCCGCGAGCGTCGTGTGGTTCGGCTCAATGTTGAGCTTAAAATCCGCTGCGAGACCGTACGTGTGAAGGAACGCGACGACCGTTGCGGCGTCGTAGTCGTACTGGTGCTTCATCGGCTCGCGCGGCTTTGGCTCGATCAAGAGCTGGAATGTCGCGCCGAGCTCCGCCTTGTACGCGACGACCATCTTGAAGAACGCCGCCATGTGGTCGAGTTCTCGACGCATGTCGGTGTTCAAGAGGCTCTGGTACCCTTCGCGGCCGCCCCAGAACACAAAGTTCGCGCCGCCAAGCTTGTGCGTGAGCTCCATTGCTTTCTTCACGTGTGCCGCGGCGTGCGCAAAGACAGCAAGGTCCGGGTTCGTGCTCGCGCCGTTCATGAAGCGGCGGTGGCTAAAGAGGTTCGACGTGCCCCAGAGACACTGGACACCGGTCGCTTGCTGCTTCGCCAGGAGGTAGTCGGTGATGGCGTCCAAGAGCGCGTGCGACTCAGTCAAGTCCGCGCCTTCGTCGACGAGGTCGTGGTCGTGGAACGTGTAGAACGGCACGCCGAGCTTCGTAAAGAGCTCGAACGCAGCGTCGGCTTTGCACTTGGCGGCTTCGAGCAGACGCTCTTTGCGGTCGAGGTTGCTACTCTCAGAGCTCAAGGCGTCCCAGCTCCGGTTCGTGAACGTCCCGGGACCGAACGGGTCGCTCCCACTTCCGCCAAACGTGTGCCAGTAGCACACAGCAAAGCGGCACCACTCGCGCATGGGCTTGCCAAGCACGACTTCGTCGGCGTTGTACTCTTGGAACGCGAGCGGGCTCTTGGCGCTCGCGCCTTCAAAGCGGATCGTAGGGACGTTCGGGAAGTACTCGCGCACGACGTGTGGCGCCATTGTGAGCGAGCGAGCAAAGAGAGAGGAAGAGAGAGGAAGACGAGAGCGAAGGCACTTGGTGCTTGGAGAGCAAATGTGCGAATGGCGAATGGCGAGTCCGCGTGCTTCCCGCGGTCGACGCGGTCGGTCCCTTGAAGGAGCCGCGATGACCTGAACGATTCGCCAATCGACCGTCAGCATCAAACATCTTCAACACCTAGCACTTCAAAATGATTGTCTAGTATATATTGTTGCAGCTTAATAATATACATCTATTTGCGATTTTCGACACAAGCGCTGAAAGTTTGAGCACTTCAACTGAGACCGAGGAGAGTTCGAGATAGAGAGCAAGAGAAAGATAGAGATCAAGAGAGACTCCGCTCAAGCGCGTTCTGGAGGCAAAGCTGGTCTTGAGTCGTGAGCAAAGTTGTTGCTGTTAATTTGGTGTGCACCACAAAATTGTAGCCCAAGATTTGTCCATTTGACGAAATCGTCTCAAACAATATGCTGCGGCTCGTGGTAGGAAGCGGTGCGCGTGCACGACTCGCTGCTGCTGCTGGTGCGACTGCAGCGGCGGTCGTCACTGCTGCTGCGAGCTCGCAGAACACACCAGCGCGTGCAGAAAGTGAGCGCCGCGACCGCAAACCGCTCGGTCCGCCGATGATGTATGTGCGCGATCCAGGTACGAAAGACGCTACCACTGCTTCACCATTCAACCTCAAGACGCAATAGCTGGCTGCGATGGCAGTCACTGATGTGATACGACTGCTACGCCGTGTGCATCTGCAGACGGCTTTGCGAAGAAGTGGAAGAAGTTCTCGACCGACGGCATGGACAAACTGCTCGTGATCGCGGACTTTGACTTCACGCTCACGACGTCGTTCTTGCCTTCTGGTGCGTCCTCTTGGCGCTCCGTCCTCGTCGCCATCGCCCGCACTCTCTAACAACACATCGCGTTTCATCAAATGCCTCGACACCTGCGCACAGGCGAGCGCGGCCACAGCTCGCACGGCGTGCTCTTGATGAGCTCGTCGCTCGACCCGGCAGTGAAAGCTGCGAACCGCGCTATGTTTGAGCACTACTACCCGATTGAGCAGTCGCCCGCACTCTCGTCAGCCGAGAAGCTCCCGTTCATCGTCGACTGGTGGACGAAAGAGCACGAGTGCATCGTCGAGCACAAGCTCACGCGCAGCGACATTGTGAGCGCTGTGCACGAGCATGCGGTGACGTTCCGCGACGGCTTCCAC
>JAASFL010000739.1:0-13683 GCA_023333735.1 Globisporangium takayamanum
TCAAGATCTTCGCCAGGACCGGCATTCGACTCACACGTCCGTGCGAGTCTGTTTGCCTCTACGCTTCCTCACCCGAGTGGATCAGCGCTATCTCGCTTCTCGCTAACGCGAAAGTAAGATTGGCCTGAGTCCCATTACACTCTAACACCCTGCCCTTCTTCAGGAGCGATTTCTCGACAAGCACTCCGCACGACGGAAAGCGCTCGAGCAACCAGCCCTTGACCTGCCGAAAGTACTGCATCACTGTATGGCGGGCAAGCGGGTGGCCGCCTTTGCTATCGATGAAAGCGAGATGCACGCCAAAGCGATCCATCAGTGCCACCAGTGTCACACCTGTCGAGTCACTGCGCACGGTGATGTGGACGGCATCGAGCGCGACGTCTTCCTCGCGCAAAATGCGCATAAAGACGTTGACCGCGCCGGCCTTGGCCTTCTTCGTGTTGATTGGTTGTAAGTCGGAGAGGCTCATGAGTGTCGGAGAGCAGGCGAATATGAGTGTGAATCACCAACATCTGTGCTTCACTAGCAGCATACACATACTTTAAGTTCCATTCCGACAAACTATGTCGGATTGTATCAAAATTGACTGGACGTCGATGTAAAGGTCTCTGATTGGCCAAATTTGCACAATAACTGTTCAATGATTGGCCAAAATACACCTGCCTCGATACGATTGGCTACGAGACAGTATACAAACAACAAGACATGTCGAGCGCCTACATCAAATAATAAATAATTTCTTTTGAACGGTACAACCTCACAAGTGGAACAAATTTAACTGGTTCGCTACCGGAATACCAGTAGTAACCGCACTCTCCTTTCCATACCCTCTCAAAAGTGATCGGTTTGAGTGCGTATTTTTCTAACAGCTCGACTGTACTGTTTTCATTTCGCTTAAGAATACTGCTTACTTATTTGAATGAGGTGCGGATTTTTCTAACACCAACACGGTCCGCCAGTCCGCGTGCTGAGCCCCTGAGTATTGTCACTATCGCTTGTTTTCTCGCGCGTCCCTCAAACGCGGCAACAAGCGACGACAGTAACGGCGCCAAAGCAAGCGAGCAAGCAGAGCAGAGCGAGCGACTTGCTACTGCTGCTCGACGGACGCGAGTGAGTGAGCGACCGCAGCAGTGAGGAAGGGACGAGAAGGTACGATCGACTCAACGAGCGAGCGCGCAGATACTACACACAGACAGCTCTGCCGACGCGATGGACGGCGACGCAGATGGCATGAGCGAGGCGGGCGACGAGCAGCGACGCGAGCCGATGCGACTCCCTGTGCTGCTCATGCCCACGCGCGCGTACACTAGCGGCAGCAGTAGCAGCAGCAGTGGCGACGACGACGACAGCGGCGGGACTCACGCGCGACCGCCCCGCGTTGCACTAAACGTCAATGACGCCCAGGCTCTTCCGCAATACATCGCAAGTGCGATGATCCCAGCGCCCGTGTCTCGCGTCGTCGAGCAGGACGCGCCGCATACTGAGGGAGACGACGAGGAAGAGGAGGGCGAGGAAGAGGAAGTAGAGGAAAGCGACGCGCGAATCGATGGACGGCAGCAACGCGACCAGCTGGCGACTGCGAGTGCGACTGATCGCTCTAGCTCTGCGCATGTCGTACGAGCCGAGGCTGCTGCTGCGAGTGGGAGGAGGACGAGCAACAGTGTGAGTGAGCCACTACGCATGCTCAGTGCGCCGAGCATTGTGCACATAGCAGCAGACGACAGCAGCAGCACGCAGACCCCGGCGACGGATGCCGTCGCAGTGCCAGCAGCAGCAGCAGACACGCCACAGCCAGCAGCAGCCGCCATGACGACGCCGTCGTCTGCTACGAGTGCAAAGTCGAAAGCGAAGCGCAAGTCGAAAGCGTCAGACGCGCCAGCAGCGAGTTCTCTTGACAGCATGCCGCTCTCGCTCGCGTCGCTGCGGCAGCTCGCGACAGAGGTGCGTCTCTCTCTCTGGTGGACACAACAGCAGCAGCGTCCTCACTTGTCTCTCTATCTGTCTATCGTGGCGATCATGTCTGTTGTACTATGGCGACGTAGCGTGGACTCGAGCCTGCGGCGCTGGACAAGTGGAGCGTCCTGCCCGACGGGAAGCTCGCAGACGCAGACAAGAAGAAGTTCCACGACGTGCGCGACGCGTTTCGCGCGTTCGCATTCGCCTCCAGTGGGCGCATCCCGCGCGACGACATCTACTACTTGGCGATCCTCCGGCGCAAGCTCGCAGAGCGCGACTTGCCCGTGCGCGACGGACCGATCGCAGTCGTCGCGCTCGGCGACGTCTTCCCTGAGCCGCTCTTCTACAGCACGAAGAAGCTCTTTCCTGTACGTACTGGCTGGCTCGATACGCGTTGGTATGTATCAAGTGCTGATTGGGTGATTGGGTGATTGGGTGATTGCAGATTGGGTACGAGACAGTCGTGAATGTCCAAGTGCCGAAGCAGTCGCCGCAGATCTTCCAGATGCACTGCAGTACGTCAGCGCCTCACTCTGTGGACGAGTGGCAGCGGACGTAGCTCACTCACTCTCTTTCTCTCTCTATGGCTCTTGGGCAGAGATCACGCATGGCGACAAGAAGAAGTCGCCGATCTTTGTTGTTGAGATCCAGAACCGACCAGGTACAGAAGGCGCTCACGTGCTTCGCTCAGCTCGCTCTCACTGAGCCACTGACCCATGCGCTGTACTGTGTGTCTATGCCTCGCTAGACGTCGTCTTTCGGTCGTACGTCGCCGCAAAGGCGTGGAAGAAAGCGCTCGCGCACTTTGACGAGCTCTCGCCCGAGCAGTTTGCTGCGGCTGTCGCGGACGCAGTCGTCGTTGCTACTCCAGCATCTGCGACTGGCGACAGCTCGAGCACTGTCGGCTTTCTCACAGCCGAGAGCGGCGAAGACGGCTTTGGGCTCTTGCGACGCAACATCACGCGCGTGCTCGAAGGCCTTCGGCTCGTGCTCAAGTGCAGCGAGTACCAGTTCTGGGAAGAGCGCCACGTCGTGAACGCTGACGTGCACACAAAGCTCCGGCTCAAGCTCGTAAAGCAAGTGCGCGAGTCGATTGCGTTGGCGTCGCCAGAGCTCGCGCGCGACGAGATCGACGCGATGCTATCACAAGACGCGCTCTTGCGCGAGCACGCGCGGACGGCAGAGGAGCACGTGCGCATCCAGCAGCGCGAAGAGAAGGAGCGGCGCGAAGCCGAGAAGCGCAGTGTGCGCGAAGCGGCGCGCAAGCTCTTGGAGATCGAGCTCAAGGCGCAAGAGGACGAGAAAGAGGCGCAGCGGCGTGAAAAGGAGGAGCGCAAGCACGCGCTCATGGAGGCGCGCTTGGAGGCGATGCGGCAGAAAGAGGCGCAGAAAGAGGCCAAGAAAGAGGCACTGCGGCTCGCGAAAGAGGAGGAGCGGCGGCAGCGCGAGGAGCTCAAAGAGATGAAGCAAGCGCTGAAAGAGGAGGAGAAGCGCAAGCGCGCAGAGGAGAAGGAGAACGTGATGAAGCGCCGCATTGAAGAGCTGCGCGAGCGCCGCAAGATGCGCGAAGAGCAAAAGGCGATCCTGGAAAATGGCGTCGTGACGACAACGGATGCGACAGGCGGCAGTGGCGACAATATCCGCGACGCGAGTGTGCGGTCCCGCGACGGCTCAATACCGTCCGGTGACAGCTCTCAGCGCGTGAAGAGCGCAGTTGGCACGTCGCCGAGTGCAGCGCGCGCTCACGCAGCGGCGGTGCGCAAGCAGCAGCTCGCGTTGCTCAAGTTTGTCGATGACGAGAAGGACCGACGGCGGAAGCTGCGGCTCCAGGACAAGAAGCTGAGCGTCGAGAAGGCGATCTGGACGAATGTGAAGACTGCGTACCTCGCAAAGACGGCGACGGCGACGACAGACGAGACGACCGAGTCTGGAGCAGCAGCCACTGCATTGGTGTCGCCGCCGCCGGAGACCAAGATCAGTAGCAGCACCGCTGCTGGCCAAAGCGACAACGCCAAGCTCGAGGACGTCGTGAGTCCAGTCAGCGAGCTCGATGCGATCCCGACTGAGTGCCAGCGCGACGTGCTCTTTGCGTGGGACTTTGTCGCGGCGTTCGCCGACGTTCTCCGCTTGACCGCCGTGCCGTCGCTCAGTACGTTTGTGCAGATCCTGACACTGCGTGACGGCTCGAGCGCTGTCGGCGACGGCAAGTGCGACGACGAGACGCTCGGCCGCGTCTTTGCCGGTTTCCACGCCGAGCTCGTGCGCGCGCTCCTCGCCGAGTACTTTCCGATGCTCCAGACCGGCACGCGCCTCGACGAGTTCTACCGCACGCGGCCGCTCAACGTGTTCACGTGGCCCGAGCTCGCGCGCCAAGTGTGCGTGCTCGCGCTCGAGCTGCGCCACCCGAGCGTCGACGACCACGTGCTCAAGACGCTCAAAGGTTCCAAGTCGTCGCGCGACGACGCTGCGATGCTCCCACTGCGCACGCGGCTCCAGAAGCGCGGCGTGGACTTGCTCAACGGCGTTCCGTACCACGAGAGCTCGGCTGCTGAGAGTGCGAGTGACGGACAAGCGCAGAGTATCGCGCGTGACGCTGTGGCGCGTCCATCAGACGGCGCAGGAGCCGCAGCAGCTTCGTCCGCAGCGAGCAAGTTCTACGGCGTCGTGCTCGCAAACGGCATCAGTAGCAAGCTCACGCTCGAAGAGAAAGCATCGTACCTCGTTGTCGCTCACATCCATCGCGCCACACCAGCCGATGCAAGCGAGAGTGACGCCGCTGCGAGTGGCGACGACAACGCTGCGAACGTCCAGGTCGGCGACTACCTCGTGAGCGTGAACGGCGTGAACGTGAAAGGCATGACGCTGAGCGCGTTCAGCACTGTGCTCACAGGTCTCCCATCGCCACATGGGCTGCTGCTGTCGTCGACGCCGCCGCCCGTCAAAGCGCCACTGAAGCACATTCCCACGACGCTCAACTCGTCCAAGCTCAAGCGATGCGCGCACGTGCTCAAGCTCTTGCGCGCCAAGGAGATCGCAGGGCCGTTCAACCAGCCAGTAGACGCGGACTTGTACCCAGACTACTACTCGAGCGGCGTGATCACGGAGCCGATGGACCTCGGGACGATCGCCGAGAAGCTCGAAGACGAAGACTACGAGCACGACGACGACGTCGAGTCGTTCGTCGACGACGTCGCGCTCGTGTGGAAGAACTGCTTCACGTACAACTCGGTCAAGGCCGAGATCTCGCACTTGGCAAAGAAGCTCGCGGCGATCTTTGAGCGCCTCATGGCCGAGTGGGTCTACTCGGACGTGAATCGCCACTTGGTCTCGAGCGAAGAGGACCACTGCCGGAGCTGCCAGACAAACTCCGTGAAAGACCGGCTCTTGCTGTGCGACCGCTGCGACGCGGCGTACCACACGTTCTGCTTGCCGACGCCGCTGACAAAGATCCCCACTGGCGAGTGGTTCTGCCCCGTGTGCGTGCGCGACCCGGCGTTCTCGCCCGACCAGTTCAAGCGCAAGAGCGGCGACACTGTTGGCAGTGGCGCAGACCGCAGCGGTGAGAGCACTGACATCGACGTTGCGTACTCGGACTTTGAGAAGCGCGTCGTCGCGGCGATCGACGTGTTGGCGCGCGAGAACTACTCGGACGTTGCGCTTAGCGACCGCATCCGCGTCCTGCGCGTGCTCTGCGAGCTGCTCCAAGGCACCTCGGCGGTCCAGTCGGTGTACCAGTCGATCGAGTCGAAAGCGATCGATGCGCGACGCGACTATGGCGACGCGCTCGCCGACTTGACGCGCGAGTGGGACACGTTTGCGCCGCCGCCGCCGAGTCAGACAGTCGACCGCACGAGCAAGTTCATCATTGACGGCGTCGAGCACGAGCTCACGGACGAGCTGCTCGACTACCTCAAGGACAAGGCGTGCGCGGAGCTCGATGGACGACCGATTCCGCCATTGCCAGCGAGTGCGATCCAGCGCCTTCACAAGCAGCAGCAGCAGCATGGCACTCACAGCATGGACATGCGCCAGCAGCTGCTCTTGCTCCAGTCCGAGACCGATGAGACGTCGGACGACTCGGATAGTGAAGTGATGGACGAACTGGAGCTGCTCGAGAGCTATGGCGACCGGTTCCTCTCTGAAGCAGCAGCGTCACAAGATGGCAATGGCGACCTGAGTGCTAGCGACGCACCACAGACAGACACTGCCGTTTGTGCGTTCTGCGGCCTTGAAGACGGCATCTTGAACGGCGCGCTGCTGCGCTGCAAGCGCTGTCCTTTGACGTCGTACGTCTCGCCACTCGACCACTTTGACGTCCCAGACCTCTTGAGCGACGAGACGTTTGCGCCGGTGCTCTCGGCGCGATGGCTCACGCCGCAGGACTGCGCGAGCGTCCAGCTCATGGACACACAGGAGGGCGTGCAGCTCAGCGGGCTCTACACCGAGACGGAAGGGACCGGCGGCGCGACGATCTACGCGATCAACGACGTCGTCGTGCACGGTGCAAAGAGCAGCGACATCCTCTCGATGATCCGTCGCGCCGAGCAGCCGATCCTCGTGTACGTGACGTCGCTCCCCGGCGACGTCTTGAAAGCCTCGGTGTCGATCGTCAAACTCCACTCGCTCCCGATCGGCCTCGCGCTCGCGACGTCCCAGTCGTTTGTGTTTGTCGAGGCGTTTGAGCGCTCGAGCGACGTCCCAGTCGGCTTTGGCGAACTCTGTCAGCAGATCTTGCCAGGCGACGTGCTGCTCTTGGTGAACGACACCGCGACGCACGGTCGCGACGTCGCTGATGTCCAGCAGCTGCTCACGCTCGAGCACGCGCGCGACGTCAAGTACGTCGCAATGATGCGCGCGCCATGCAGCAAGATGAAGCGCGCAGTCGAGAGCTGGCGCCACGCAGCACGCGACGTTGCGACGCAGCGAGCGCGCACGAGTGCGCTCCGAACCGCAGTGCTGACGGCGCACTCTGCGCTCCAGACGCACGTCCCGACGCGCAAGCACGTCTTTGATGTCCAGTTCTACGACGGACCGCTCGGCTTGGCTCTGTCGCTCGAGAGCCACGGCGTGACGGTCAAGTCGCTGAACGACCAGCCAAACGGCGTGCTCGGGCAAGCGTCACTGAGTCGCCAGATCCGATGTGGCGACACAGTCGAGCGCGTGAACGGCCAGCCGTACGGGCAGCTGCACGACCTCGGGCAGTTCACGTCGTTCTTGCTCGGACTGCCGCGGCCGCTCGTGCTCACGTTCTCGCGCGACGTGCCAGTCGACGGCTCCTCCTCGTCATCTTTGCCCGCGTTCGCACACAGTGCGCCGTCAGCAGTCGACGCTGCACTCATTGCAACACTACGTGAGCCAGACGTGCTCTGCGAACGCCTCGGTGTTGCGCTCTTGACGCCAGTGAAGACAGTGCGCGTTGACCGACTCCCGCTGCCGTTCGTCGCGACTGAGTTTGTCGGCTCGATCTGCGTCATCGCGACAAACGGCCACGTTGCGTGTGAGCCAATGGCTGCCACGAATGCGCTATCGCCGCTGCAAGTCCTCGCGCCAGGCGACGTCATTGTCGGCGTGAACGGCATGCGCGTCGCCGGCATAACTTGGTCGGCGCTCCAGAGTCTGTTTGCCGACCTAATGGCGCGCACGCCATTGTACTTGCACTTTGCCTCGTACGCGTCTTTGGCGCCGGAGACGCTCGTGCTTGCGCACAAAGCCTGTGCGCATGCGGTGAACCTCGCGTGGTCCGAGTGCGAGGCGCTCGTGCCAAAGATCGCCGCGGCGCGCGCGTTTGAGCACTTTGTGAACTGGACCGTCGTGCCGCGGACACTGCCGCTCGGTCGCTGCCGCAGCGGCTACACGTTCTACCGCTTCGTCAGCGACCGCCACCGCTTGTACATCCAGTCGAGTGCGAACCAGTGGTTTGTCTGTGCGACAACTGCGAGCGTCACGCGCGTGCTGCAGTACTTGGAGCAAGACGAGCGCGACCGAGCGATTGCGACGCGCGTTCGTGCGACGTTCCACCATCTCGTGCACGGCAAGACCGCCGCCGCTGCTGCTGCTGCGAGTCAGCGCGGCAGTGCGGTGTCCCAGCAATGCTGCGAGTACGCCGAGACGCCGTTCTTACTGAGTGGTCCGTTCGCGGTCAAGACCGACGTCATCGTGTCCGTGTCGGAGTTTGACGTCGAGCGCTTTGACGCGATGATCAGCTACTGCGGCCGCAAATACCTCGTGGGCGAGTTCAGCGCGCGCCAGCACGCCGACACTGCGCTCCATCGCGCCGAGGCGCTCGTGCGTGTGCGCGGGAGCCACTTGGTCGCCGACATGGACGTCACTGGCACGACTGGCGTGCGGTTCCCGACGCTTCCGACGCCCGTGATGAAAGCTGAAGCGCATGTGAAGCGCGTGCTTGCGCGCAAGTACGAGTACGCGGGCGGCGTTCTTGACGCAACGGGCAAACCAAAGCACGTGCCGCTGTCGCAGTCGGTCTACCACGTGCTCCGACGCGGCTTGCGGTCCGAGTATGCACCAGCACCAGTGCCAGCAGCGCCGTATAGTGGCCACCATCCGCACCAGCTCTCGCCAAACGCTGCCGCTGCCGCTATGCAGGAGCAGCTCAAGCGCAAGCACGCAGCGCTGATGACCCGAGACGCGGCGCTGCACACGAACGAGCAGCTCAAGCGTGCCAAGTACGGCGGCGAGAGCGGTGTTCCGATGAAGAAGTCGCCCAGGCTGTCAGGTGCGAGTCACATTGGCGCTGGTGGCAATCGGTCGTACCATCCAATGAACGCAACGCCGGAGCCGAGCACAGCGCTGTTCAAGCGGTCGCTCCAGCCACTCGTGGACCAAGGACGCGCAATGCTCGCAGCGTGGAACCAGTTTGCGGTTGCGCCGACGGTCCAGACGAGCAGCGGCCTCGCGTTCACGTGCCTCTCAAGCTTTGAAGAAGTGAAGAAAGCCATGTCGCGCGTGCTCGTGGACCCGAGTGGCGTGCACCCGGACCCCAAGACGTTTGTCTGTCTCCACCACGCGTTTGTCGTCGGGCTCATCTGTGCAATGGCGACGCAGTCGCTCACGAACAGCCGCAAGACAAACGGCGATTCGGCGTTTGTGAAGCAGATCGCCGATGCGTTTGCGACGGCGATCCTGAGCTGCATGGACCCGTCTGCGATGCTCCGTGCGCGCGCACTGAGTGGCTTTGCCGCTGTTGCATCGCAGTGCGAGCTGCTTGCGCGGCCAGCAGACCTCTCGGACGGACTCCACCACGTCGCGAACTTCACGCTCCAGTTCTTCCGCACGACGCAGTACCTCGCAGACGGCAACTTTGACGACACGTCGAGCTGCCGCCCGCTCCTGTCACCGCAGAGCCGCGGCGTCGAGACGTTGCCGGCGTCATTCCTGCAGCAAGTGAAGCTGCTCGAGAACATCCGCGAAGCGTACGTGCGCAAGATGAGCGCTGCGGCACCAGCACCGCCGTCGCTGCGATCGCCCATGCCAGCAGCAGCGACGTCGTCGTACAGCATGCCACCGCCACTACCGCTTCCACCAGTGCCGCGCGTGCAGCTCCCAAGTACGACGGCGTTCTCACAAAGCAGCAGTAGCGGCAATGCCGGTGGCAACGTCCCAGAAAACAGCAAGGAAGTGTACGTGAACGTGACGTTTGGGCAAGGACCGCTGGGCATCGTGATCAACTACTCGAACCGCGGGACGATCATCGTGACCGAGTTCTCGGGCGACAACGGCATGATGGGGCAAGCGCAAGCGAGCGGGAAGATCGCCGTCGGCGACGAAGTCTTCTCAGTCAACGGCATGTACCTCGAGTCGATCGGCATGGAGGGCTTCAAAGCCACTGTCGCAAGCAGCGGACGGCCGCTCCAAGTCACGTTCCGGCGGTTTGTGTCGTCGCCATCGCCGCCGCTGCCGCCGGCTAATGAGTCCCTGAACATGCCAATGCCGCTGAGCGACCCGAGCATGGGCTTGCGCCGCCAAGCGCAGACAGCTGCGTCGGTGTTTGACTACGCACCAGTCGACAGTAACGCAAGTGGCGCAGCGCAGCCGACGCCGTTTAGCAGCAATGCGGCGATGACGCCGTCGCTTGCGCCGTATCCGCCATCGCAGCTCGGACCTGGAGCTTCAAACGACAGCTACTATGGCGCAAGCAACTCGTCTGGCGTCGACAGCATGAGCGTCCAGCAGCAGCAGCAACAGACAAGTCTGTACCGCGCACCAGCGCCGTCGGCGTACCCGAGCGTCGCTGACACCCTCGCGCCGTTCCCATTCGACTCGAGTGGATCGAATCCGTCTGGGTCTGCTGGCTCGACGGCGAACAACAACGCACCGTACGGCATGCCGAGCTCAGCGTCGACAAGTCCGTACATTGGTGGCATGCCAGGACTGTACGCGTCGCCAGCGTCGAACGCAGGACTCGGGACGCTCCCTGGACTGTACGACGAGTCGAGTGGGAGTTCGCTCCAAGTGAACCAGTGGCAGGACCCGTCGCCTGCGCCGATGCGAGCGTATGGACAGGACCGAGGCTTGCAGACTGGGTACGCAGACGCTGGCGACAGCGCTGGGATGTCCATGGGCCAATTGAACGTCCAGCAACAGCAACAACAGCAGTCGTACGGCATGCCGACTGGCTACAGTTCGCAGGACCAGCGCATGCTCGCGCCATTGCCATCCATGCCGCAGCTCGCAAGCAACGTGTCGTTCAACAGCAGCAGCAATAGCAGCGGTGGTGCGGCTGAGTACAGCGGCTTTGTCGCACCGAACGGCCCGAACCTCGCGCAAGACGACGGCAGTCAGCTCTCGTACTATGACGCAAATGGCACGACGTACCGCAGCGGCTTTGACTTTGTGCTCGCGCCGCCGTCGACTGCTGCTGATGCACCAGCGCATGGCGATGGCACTGCGTCTACGATGTCGGATGCAGAGACCGAAGTCGCGTCGCCGTCCGTTTCGCAGATGACGACGCCAGCGCAGTCCGACACGGAGGGCGACGACGCACAGACACAGGCGCAAGCGCAGCGAGAGCGGCGACAAGCCGATATGATGCGGCTCAACGCGATCGCTAACGCCGTTCAAAGCGCTGCTGCTACGAGTACGAACACACCGACAACCGCTCCTGCTACTGTCCAGAACACGCAGCCAGTCGCTGGTGACGACGACACAAGCGAAACAGTCCAAGGTCGCCGCTCGACGCGCGTGCCAAAGAAGATCACGTCGAACATCGCCGATATGTACCACCCAGACTTTGGCAAGAGCAGCACAGCAGCAGCCGACGCCAGTGCTTTGCAAGAGCCGACCGACGGCGACGTCGGCGAGCTCGCGACCGAGTTGCTCGAGCCATTTGCGAGTACGATCCGCCACGTCCCGCCTGGTGTGCCGCACACGCTCATGCTGCTGAAAGCGCAGCTCTTGACGATCGAAGCTGCGATCCCGCGCGATGCGTTCCGCGCCGGGCGCTGGGCTCGTGCAGTCCGTTCCGCGTGGGCCGAGATGGTCTTTAGCGCCGACGCCGCGGCGACAGTGCTCGAAGCGACGCTGTTCCTCGAGTCGAACCTCGAGAGCGAGTGGCTTGACTCGTGCTGGAAAGCGTCGCCGCTCCAGACTGCGCGCAGTGCGCTCGCAAGCGCGACGCTCGCGTCAACGGCGATGCGGCTCTTTGCGCTCGACGACGCAATCGCGTACGTTCGCGTGAAGCGCGCAACAAAGCGCCGCATGAAGCCGGCGGCTGCGAGTCTCACGACGTCGCCGAATCGCCATTCGTCTGCGCTCGACAGCTACGCGAGTGTGACGACAGTGCCGACGCATCCGTCGCAGCTGCCGTTCATGAGTCGCTTCACGCCAGCGACGATCGACATTGCGAACCGCATGCTCCAGCGCATCGCGGTCGGCCAGCGCGACAAGACCATGAGCGCGTACTTCGTGCGCAAGGTGCGTCTCTTGTTTCTACAGCTACTGACTGCTATGGCTGATCACCCAATCACCCACACTCATCTATTCATGCATTCATTCTTCTGACTCTGGCTTATGTGGCGATGAACACTAGGCAAAAGCCGAGCTTCTAGCGATCACGTCGCTGACTGAGCCGCAGCTCGAGCAGTGGATCAAAGTGTATGCGCAGCAGCAGCAGCCGCCGCAGACGTCGTCCTTTGCGTCGTCGTCGGCGCGGCTCACTGTCTCGACGTCGAGTGGCGTTGCGGGGTCCAGTACCGGCGCCAGTGGTACGGGATCCGGTCGCCACGTCACGCCAAAGCGCAAGCAAGCAGCCGGTGCTTCGGCGCCTGGCAGTCCCACGACAAGCGAGCGGCCGACGCGCAAGCGCAAGAGCGGCGCGAGCAGTGCGTCTGCGCCTCAGTTCGTCGAGCTCCGGTGCTTTCAGATGAAGAGCGCGCAGCACCAGTTCCACGCTGGCGTCGACGCGACGCTGCGCCAGCGCATGGAGCTGCTGCTCGTGACGCTCTTGAAGAACGAGCTCGCGCTGCCGTTCGCTGAGCCAGTGAACGTCAAGTTCGTCCCTGGGTACGCGGATGTGATCAAGACGCCGATGGACCTCGGCACGATCCGCGTGCGCATTACGAAAGGCGCGTACGACCAGCGCTGGCCCCAAGCCGTGCAGGACGTGAACCTCGTGTGGGACAACTGCTTCACGTTCAACCGCCTCGACGCCGAGATCTCCAAGTGCGCGAACCGCCTGCGCTGTACGTCTCTGTCGCTTGCTCATGTGGCTGTTGGTGGTGGTACTGAGGACGCCAACTGACTGACGGACTCGTTGGCTTTGCTTGTGACGAATCACCCAAAACCCTAAACCCTAAACCCATATGCAGCGATCTTCAATCGTCTGTTTGAAGAGTGGATCTCAGGCGTTGCGCCGTCGACGCCCGTGGCGCAGCTCACGGCCGAGGACCAGTGCCGCGTGTGCCGACGCCTGGACGGCACGGACAGCATGCTCTTGTGCGACAGCTGCGACGCCGCGTACCACATCTACTGCCTCACGCCGCCTTTAGCGTCGATTCCGTCTGGGAACTGGTTCTGTCCGCGCTGTCCGCTCAAGCGGCTCGACGTGCAGTAGTAGTGGTAGTAGTGAGCACGTGATGGAGAGAGCGTAGAGTGAGCGTTAGCATAAGAATGAGAGAGAGAGCATTCGATAGAGACTGACGGACTGACTGAACAAGTCACAGGAGCTGCTTGGCTTCCAATGGGCTTCCAATGGTCTTGTGGTGGCCTTCATCCGAAGGCATGAAGACGTCCTCTAAGTGAGGATCACTGTTTAGTTCATGCGGCTGCTCGGCTTGTTGCTGTGGTTGTTGTAGTGGCTGTTGCTGCTTATTGAGCTGGCGGCTGAGCGCACCGTCGTTGACATCAAAGAGCCGAGCAATGGTTGAGAGCGGGAGGCGATGCTCTTTCGCGACGCTGTTGAGCGCCGCCGCGTTCGCGCGTATCGATGCGCTGATAGTCCGTGCGGGCGAGCGCACACCAGCGGCTTTGCGGGCGTCGCGCAGGCGTTGTTCCACGCGCAGCACTTGCGCCTTCAGCGCAAGTGCTGCGCCACGGGCTCATCCAGCTCGGGTACGCGTACCACATCGGCGCCGACCGCTTGATCGCCGAAGGACTCGCGTACTTGCACTTTTCGTACCTCTCGTTCAAAGACGAAGAGACAACAGAGAGCACCACCGAGAGCAGCAAAGACTCGCCAGTGAAGCGAGCGTTCACGCGCGACGCGGCTCTCGA